>CABHPQ010160843.1:0-18986 GCA_902168405.1 Peromyscus aztecus | reverse complement strand
GAAGGAGGCAGGGAGAGAGAGAGAGAGAGAGAGAGAGAGAGAGAGAGAGAGAGAGAGAGAGAGAGAGAAGAGATCTAGAAGTTGTAGAGTCCAGGAGTTATTTTTATTATTTCTGTTTTAGATGAGAGGGGGGAAAAAACCTCTCTTTTTAAACTCATAAGATACTTGTGAAGTACAAACACACAGCAATTTTGTTAGCCAATGGAATAAAGAAGTCAGAATAAGCAATGAAGGATCATAAGTACTTTCTTAATTTCTGTCATGAGATGAGAAACACTTATAGTAAATGGATGAAGATTCAAACACGAGATTAATTAATCCTGAGCCTGGGAGCACTGGATACCCTACTGCTCAGAGGCTTGCCATACTCCTCCTCACATGCCAGTTCACACCATCTGCCCCACATGATGGGAACACATGACAGACAGGTCTAGAAGTCAGTCCACCCAGGCTCCCTGTGGCAGAGCAGACAGACCTGGTGTCCTGACGTCTTCACAGTGCCCCTGTTCCTATCTCCGTTTTTCCACCAAGCACGTGGGCTTCCTCTACAAGGGTGAGATTAGGCACTGCCGCACAATTTATAAGGAGAAGGGTGGACCTGGAGACCTGGATCTAGGGAGACTTGTGAGCAAGTCCTTCTTCTTAACATCTGGCAGGTTCCCTTTGTGTCCTTGTACCACCTGGAAGCTTCAGCTGCAAGCAGAGGTGAGGGTCCCTGGGTTATCCTCATCTCCCGTGTCCACACAGCTTGTTCTGTCCTTCAAAGAACACAGACTTAGTGGTAACCAACCCTAATACTGGGAATTGAGCGTCTTCTTTACTTTGATTAACCACACAGGTATAATATATTGCATAGTAGTGCTGCGTCACGAACACCCCAGGCATCCACAGATATCTGCACCACTGTCCATGAATCTACACATCCTGTGTAGCCCAGCTGGCTAAATCTGGACTCAGTGGGCAGCCTTCCTTCAGGCTGTGTGAATCAGTTCCACTCAGCTCTTCAGCCGTGCTCTGTTCTGGGGTCTGGATTGAAAGGGAGGCAGCAACCACCAAATCTTTTAGTAGCAGGTAACAGTGTATGACCGACAACTAAACCACTCAGGCAGAGTGACGGCTCACATTCCATTGGCCAAACATGCCCCATGTCTAAGACCAATGTTGGAGCAAGGATAAAAGCTCCTTCCATGGAGCTGGATGGGAGGACATGGGTGGATGTTTGTGAGCAACAATCCAAATTTTCAGACTGCCTGAAGCTCATCTGTAAATCTAGGGACAGCACTCTCCCTCAGAGGCTGCTGTGAGTGTATCGGTTAGACAGACATGTCTGGCCAGTGTATGAGGTCAGTATTGTACTGATTGTGTTGTCCAAATACTGAGTAATGGGCCTCCTGCACCTACACAAACAGCTTGACCCAGGAAGGCGCATGACTACAGCAGTGATGGGTATCCCCCTGCAGAAGGCCGTCCTCCCCTACCAGCTGTTCACTCTGGTCTCCTCCCTGCATACCCAACCTCTGTCACCAGAGGGATCTGACAGCAGAAGCTGCGATTCTGCTGGTCCTCCCTGGCCCCAAAAGACCCGAGCAGATGTTGCTTCCTCTGGTCACTTCCTTCCTTCTCCCAAAGCCATACCAAGAACAATTCTCATGCAAACACGTCTTTGATAGTGTGATGGGAATTTGGCACTAGCGTAGGGTTCTTAGGAGAATTCATACTACCATTTGCATAATGGAACATTCCACAATGATTCTCCAGAGTCTATCTTGTTTTATTCAGAGTGGTTTAGATGTGGAGCTGCCTTTGAAGTGGACCAGTTCATAGTTGGTGGCCATGAGTGTGACTGTGAGTCCTTTGGCCCAGTGACATGTGAAGCCTGGCTTTCAAAGATGGTTGCCTGACCCTGAGGCATTGTTGGAACTAATACCATCCAGAAGAGCTTTTCTAAAAGCTGTGTGATTGTGGGTGATGGGTCCATCTTCTGTCTGGCCACATGTCCTTGCAGCCTCTGTCTGGTCTCAACCTAATAGTCTGACAGGTGTCATGGAGATGAGAGGACCTGGCACGCATGAGTAATGGTGATACCTGTGATGGTGCATGCTGCCTGGAAAAGGGAGGTACAGACATATGACAGGCCAGGGCCGGGTCTTAGGACTTGGGTGGGAGGCAGAACTGATCGGCCCTGACAGCCCAGGTCACATTCCTGATGGAAGACACACAGAGCTACAAGCCCAGCTTTTTAAGAGCCCTGCTTAAGCTCCAGGTCTGGTCTTACGGGCCCAGGCTGGATGGCACTGCAGATGGGCTCCAGAGTACAGCGTCCTTATGAAACCCACACAAAGATTCCTTGATGCTGAATATGGATGGTTGTCCAGGAGCCTGCCAGAGGATGGGCAGTCACCATGGAGAGAGACCGTCCTCCAAGGAAGGCAGAGGACTCTTCCATTGATCTAGGGTTTCAATACTTCAATGTCTTGTTTTGAAAAGATAGTCTGGGCTCAGGCCAGACCACCCTGAACATGCTTGTCTCATTCTATCTCATAGCAGTGCTCCTGGTCATTCCCATTTCATCTTTGGAAGAAAACGTGTTGTCTTTCTTCTGTTCGTCTCCCTTCAGTGTTTATCCTTGGGTGAAGAGCCATCATTCCATTCCTACTTGTAGGCTCTACCTTCAGGGTTGAGGGTGGGTATACAGAGAACTGCTAGCCAGAGAGCCCTCAAGGTCATAACTAGATCCAACAAACCTGTCCTCAAGAGCTGGGAAGGGCCCTTCAGAGGCAGTGCCATGACCTCCTCGGTGGCGCATTGAGCCTCGATATGCTTTCAGAGGGTTTTACCCCCACAGGGAACAGTGCATGGTCCAGTTAGGTTGCTGCTGGCAGGCTCACTCCTTCAGCCGGTGCTTCCTTAGTGTGTCTGCCAGATGTCAGGTAGGAGTCACCTGGCTCCAGCCTCACAGAACACGGGAACATACGCACTGAGGTCAGACCAGCAGCAAATCAGTCAGTACTGGGAAGAAAAGCCCTTGAAGCCACGAGTATAGCCAACATGGTCCCCGATGTATTCCAGGAGATGAGATTTTCTTCAATAAACGGCAGCATTCCTGGGGTCAACAGACCTGAAGTCGCTCAGTTTGGGGGAAGATTTGTGAGGAGCGTTCCCAGGGAAGAGGACCTTAGGAGTACCAGGCAGCCAGGACTGCGCAGAAAAGCTGGTCCACCCCCGAGTTCAAATAAGCCCCCAGTGATGCCAGCGTTTCTGAGGATAGCGAGGATGGCTCCTCACTAATGCTCCAGACAATGCTAAGGGCCTCATCTCCACTTTCTACACCCCGACCCAGCTAGCTCTGAGTCATCACCGGATCAGGAAAACCCTGAGTCGGATGTTCTCTGGGGCCGAGGACGATTCCCCGAAGGGATGTGGCTGCAAGCCATGATCCCACAGGGCCAGCATCTGGGATGGAGCAGCCAAAGGGAAGCTGGTGAAACCCCACAATGCCACTGTGGTCACACACCCTCACTGAGAGCGGTGGGAGTTTGGTGACTTCAATCGACAGCGCGTGGGAGAAAACACTCTGCCTGAGTATAGCCCACGCACTGGGAGTGGGGTCAAACAGGCCGCAAGGAAGAGGACCCAGGGAGAGCCCTGTGTTCAGGGCTCATTCATAAGGCAGAGGCTGCTGGTGGCTGCACCACTGAACGGAAAGGAAATGGGTATGTCAGCGCATATCTAGATCTATGCCTGTTGGAGTTCTCCGGGGGCTTCATCCTTATCTCTGTCCATCACGTGAAATCCCTGCATGATCTCATCTGGCCACAGGACTTAAAGCGTATCGCATGTGCATGGCTCTGAGTTCTCCCGTTGCTCCTCCCTTGGAGTCCACCAGAGGATCCTGCTACTTCTCGCTTGAGTCCTATGCACAGAGCCTGCGCTACTTTGTACTCCACATCTTCCATGTTCTCCAACCTGACCTTCCTACCTCACCTAAAGGAAAATTTATTCTCCCAAGCCAGCATCCACTTCCAACCTACCAGCTCTCCTCACTGAAAATCCAGAATTTGACCACTGTGTGCACCGTGGCTGAGCCCCCATTACCACCCCTTTCAGGATATAAAGTATATCCAGGCACTTGGAATCAGGGTTCTCTCTCCTTTCTCTCGGCCATCATTATCTCCCTCCCCGTTTGTATACGCACAATTATCTTCTTAACAGTGTTTGGCTTTTTTTTAAATCTCTACTAAAACCATACCTCTGATCATCTTGTGATGGTGAATATTGTCAACTTGACAGTCTATAGACTCACCCAGGAAACAAATCTTTAGGCACATCTGTGAGAGATATCTGGATGAACTTAACTGAGGTATGAAGACCCACCCACTGTGGGCGGCACCATTCCCTGGGCTGCGGTTCTAGACTAGACAAAAAGGGGCACCTGGCGTTCATCTCTCTCCAATTCCTGGCTGTGGATGCAGTGTGACCCGCTGCCTCGTGGTCTCACTGCCCTGTCTTTCCTTCCATGATGGATGGTACCCTTTACCTGAGCCCAAATAAACCCTTCCTTCCTTAACTTACTTTAGCAAAGTCACTGATACATAATTTATACCCCTTTTCCTACTTGTTTTATCATCTATCTTTTCTATTAAAAAGAGGTTCAATTGAGAGGAGGTCTTTTTTCCCCAATGGTTTGATTCTTATTCTATTTCTAGTACCAAGAACAAGACCTGACACATAGTAGGTTTTAAAGAATGGTTCATTAAATAAAAAGAACTTCTTGACTGCCTAACTCTCTACCCCAAGCGTTTTATTGGGGAAAGGAATCACTGGAGTGGGATGCACCCCCCAAAAGTAGCCTGGAATGTGGCCATCCCGCTAGAAAACGGAGCTCCGCCCATTTGTGGTGCCCCAGTGAGATGAGTCAACTTCCCTCCAGTCAACGTCAGGGGCTGACATGAGAAAGCCTGGCTGGCCTTGGTTACACTGGATGATTTCTGTGCTAGCCCCTGTGTTGAGTTCGCACCAGACAGAGCCTGGATTCTGGCATCATAGATACCAGTGAGAGACCCTCCAGCATCTTTCCCAGCATTTTGCTACCTAACAGGAGGGTGAAGCCTGTATCTCCCTGGCCACGGGACACTGAAGGCTGTGGAAAGAGGAGGAGGCACAGGCGAGGCATCGAGGTCCCACGGAGGTTTGAACTCCTTCCCAGTTAAGCCCCAGCGAAAGTCAGGGGCTGGCTAGGAGGACCATCTGACCCCACACAGAAGAGTCAGGCCAACCTGCAGGGTGACTGATAGGCCCACAAGCAGAAGTATTTGCCCTGACACCCTGGTGTGGACTGAGACCAGGCACCCTGCATTTTGCACGGTCACAAAAGCAGTTTTACTAGAATGACACGTGTGGACTTTCAGTGATGAGTTCTCAAAGAAGTGGATGGTTTCTTCCAGTTAAATGGAGAAGCACTGGCCTGTAGCTGAACTGTAAAAAAAGTTTGGTGTAGACTCCGGAGGACACCAGCAGATCCAGCTGCAGTTGGAAAGGAATCCTGGATTCACGGACATTTCTTTCTCTCTTTGATTAACAAGATGAGCTGGGAACTAGACTCAAGCGTTTCCTGAGAACAGCCTCATTGGACTCAAGTCGTAACACAAATTTGATTCTCAGAACCAATGAAGTTCATTTTCCATGATATCTGACAGCTTAACAAACATGACTGAAACCAGAAACAGAGGCAAAGCCAATGGCATTAGCGAAGGCTGAGGAACTGCCACCTGGTCTGGGCTGAAGGCAGGAGGGTGGTGGATGGTGAAAAGGGACACCCACAGCTGCCTTCTTGCTGACCTTCCTGTTCCTGGGAGTCTGGCTCAGTCAACAGGAGCCAAAGGCACAGGGGTCTCCTGGGCTGAGGATCGAACCTGGCTGGTCCTGTTACAGAGTGATGAGACCTTCCAATAAGGAGCTCCTGTGTCCCTCATAATGACCAGCTCTCTGCTGTGTCTACAAGAGAGGTTGTGGTCTGGAGACACCTGTTGTGATCCCAAGAAAAGAGAAACCAAGTGGCTGTGTGTGAAAGATGCAGCCAGATGAAACCAGGAAGAAGCCCGCAGCAAGGCTGGGGACAGAGTTAGACCTTTTGCTCCCTGTGCAGGTGGATCCAAGGGATGTCCGTGTGTCTGATCCTGCAGTGATGCTGCAGAGCTAAAGGAGCTGTCATGGCTGTCCTCTTGTCTCCAGCTCCCCTGCACCCTGCCATGAGTCTCCTCTGAAGAACATCCCTGGATTCTGAAAGTGATCCTCACTGTTCCCTGTGGAGAACCCCAGCCAACTCTCCTTTCTCAGAGCTGTCACTGGTTCATCCACCCAAGAAGATCCTTTTCCCCCACCAGGCCCAGGATTCAGTGACTGGGGGCAGAGTCCTACACAGGCCCAGCCGCCTGAGGAAGTTGCTGCAGACTCACATAGCTCAACGCCAACCCTGGCCATTTAGAATCTTCTCTTCTACATGAGGCACGCACAGGCTAATGTCTGTCTTCTGCAGACGAAACACAAACACAGCTCCCAGAGCTGCTCAACCCCATAGGAACACAACGCTTAACAATGCAATTTGGCTTTGCCACGAAGACGAGACAATGAAGACCCAGACAGCAGCATGACTTGCCTAAAATAACATGAGCAATTGCAGGGAGTGGAAAGAAAACATGATCTGCACACTCGTCCAATTTCTAGCCCAAAGAATATTTCCTTTTCTTTTTATCTAAAGAAAGGTGAAAATTCAGAACACATGTGTGCGAAGGCCAGAGGTCAGACTTGGGTGGTGTTCCTCTTGGAAACCTGTCCATCTTGGTTTTGGAGACCAGGTTGCTCATGGGACCCAAGGCTCACTGTTGGGCTAGACTGCCTGACTTTTGAGTCTCCCTATCTTGGTCTCCCACATGAGGATAACAAGCGTGCTACCACGCCCAGCTTCTAAAGAGGTTCCGAGGATTGAACTCAGGCAGGCATGCTTGCAAGGTGGGCATATGACTGACTGACTGAGCCGTCTCCCCAACCACTCCGCTTCATTTTGTGTTGATGGTTCTTTTTCAAGTATTATTGACTATGAATTAGATGAGACTTCTATGATTTGAATATCTTTGAGAGAATTTCAAAGAAAGCATTTGGTGGGGGGCAAAAGGTGGGAAATAAAGACAGAAGAGAAGAGGTGGGGGGATGGGAAAGACAAGAGAAATACAAAGAGTGAGATGGGAATAAGAAAGGCCACAGGGCTGGAAGTATCCACCGAGGACTTGTTCCAGGTCTTGGAGTAGAAGGGTGGGTTGAAAAGACTCCTATTTGCCATGGTTTTTCTGACTGAGTTTCCTGAGTTGTTACCCTTACTTAGTGCTCTTCAAAACACACAGTTTACCACAGCAGAGCTCATTCACATTCCCGACTTCAAAACCCACAAGCTAACCTTATACACCTTAATCAGATCATCTGAATTCTCTTTATTTCATACAGTCAGTCGGCTGTCTGTTGCTGTAACAAACACATGAGATGGGTCAACTTATAAAGAATAAAAGGTTTATCTCTGGGGTTTCTGTTAACGCTTGGTTGGCAATATTGCTTCGAAGTCTGTGGCAAGATGCAGTCATCACAGGTGGCATGGGAGAGGACTGTGGAAAGAGGTCAGGGCTCCTTCAGGGCTGCACCTTTAGTAGCCTACACACCTGTTAGAATTCACCTCTCAAAAGTTTGAGTTCCATGAGAAAGACCCCAACCTTTCACTGTTATGCATACACAGCCATCCCAACCCAAGGGACCATCATGCCATTTATCTTTGTTTTTAAGTGCCCTGTGATGCTCACAAAGGCACCATCCATCATGGGCATGGACCAAGAGGCTCAGTCCCTAAAGGACCAAGTGCTAGGGAAGAAACGAGACCCAGCCCTGTGGGGAACATGTGGTCACCCACGTATTAGGCTTTTTTTTTTCCCTTCTGTTGCTGAGATGAAACACCGTGACCAAAACAACTCATAGAAGAAGGAGCTCATTTGGGCCTCTGGTTCTGAAGGCATAAAGTCTGTCATGGATCTGAGACAGGCATGGCGGCAGGAGCCGAGAGCTGGAAGGTCACATCTACAAAGGCAAGAATGAAGCAGAGAAAGAGGGCTTGAAGTGTCACTCGGCTCTTCACCCCAAAGCCTGCCCCCAACGATGCACTTTCTCCAGCACGGGTGCACCACCTCAACCTCCCCAAACAGTGCCACCATCAGGGAACCAGAGCGGATGAGAGACGTTCTCATTCAAACCACCACGTTCCACTTTACAGTTAGGAAACTGAGCCTTGGGGCAATTATATAACTTGCTAAGGGTCATGACAGCATGAAAGTTGAGCGGAAAACCCAGATCTGGTTGATTTCAGGGCCCTTAAACTACTCTGTGCTGTGAAGCCAGACAGGACTCAGGCTAACTTAAGCTGGGTGTTTCGGCTTGCTCTTGGGTCTTGCGTTTACAGACTCTCATTCAGGCATACACACCCACGCAGGCTTCTCACTTGACTCCAAGAGTGCTTTTTCCTCCAAGCTCTGCTCAGACAGACCTCCTAGCGTCTCCCCAGTTAACTCGAGAGCAAACTCCTTTTTGGACAGGCAGTCCTCTCCTTCCTCACATTTTGTTCTCTGGTTTATGGGTTTCAAACGTGGACTATCAAGTCCACATCCTGTCCTCTGCTGGCCCGAGAGGCAGGCAGCATTCTTGAGGAGCGGCCAGTTGATTTCCTGACTTAAAGCGAGGATCTTACTCCTTCCTTTCATTTCCTCGGCCTGAATGCTCAGGAGAACAAGAGCTGGGCCACGTGTGAGTACAGCCGCTCCTGGGACACAGGTGCTGCTGCAGCAGATGGAAAGCAGTTGGTGCCAGGAGCCTTTCTCGCCTCCGGACGGCCCCAAGCCTGGTCCTTGCTGGCGGCAGTGTTGTCTCGAGTTCACCAGCAACAACCCTGAACCCAGTTCCAAACACTATCTTCCCACCACGGCACAAGCTCCCCACTTTACCCCAAGAGCAGTTTTCCTCCTGCCTTCCCAAAGCCTGATTCCAGAAAGAGAATAAATTCTCAGCTAATGCATGTGGACCCAGGAAAATATGTCAGTATAATTCTCCCTCCTGGTTTGGTTGTTTGGTAAAAACTTGTGTCCTGGTTGTGAACAGTCCAGCTGTAAGCTAGCTAGAAGCCATGTAGTGTGTTGGATATGAACTGTCTCTTCTTTTTCATGGAGAGTGACAGGTGAGGGGATCAAAGGTGACACATTGTGTTTTCATGATAAGGCTTGATTTACTCAAAAAGGGACCTCTCCAAGGCCGGGAGCCTCATGTTCACAGCCGCCAGTCTCCAAAGCCTGGGACACACTGAGAATACACGGAACCTTCAGGACACTGGTTACAGGAGCAGAATTCCCAGGGAACCCTTCGAGTGATGAGAGGCACAGAGGGAAGCTACAATTTTTATAAACATGCAGTCAGCTTTGCTCACTTCTCCCCAATTTGGAGGGAAAGTCATCTAGGCATCCTCATCAGAAACATTATCATCTGAGTCCCACTGGAGACAGGGTACTTGACCCCAACAGACCCCAATGCTCCATCCACAAGGACAGTTACATGGGTATTTCAGGAGATTCTGAGCATGTGAGCAGGAGCAATTGGAACATTTTGAGGGAAGGAGATGAGAGATTTTTGAAAGGAATAAGATGGGTCTCCTTGGAGACCATTTTGTGTGATTGACAGCAGATAGGCTTGAGCAAGGTATGCTGGGAAAGGGTAGGGTGTGGTGTACACACCCTAAACTATGTAGAAACTTAAGCAAGTTACACGTGATGACTGTTCCTCTATTCTTACATGGCAATGTGCTTCTTAGATAGAGTGCGAAAGAGGGAGAGGTGGTGTGCTGTCAAGGGGGTCTGGAAATGCCCCTGAGCATCCCTGTCAACTTTTCTGGAGGGTTATACCACATCTCCTCGGGTGAGTTCTAAGATCTCTATCTAGGGTGCATTTGGACCATAGCAAGACACTGTTTTAACTGTTCTCAAATATTTGTTTGTCCTTAAAACCTTCTGAATGTTATTAATGAGGACACTGGCACACAAGAGATTTTGTGCTGTCCAAGGAAACAAAAGCTGATTTGTAAGTGGCTAGAATTCTGGAACCCACTCCTGCAACTGCCAGGCTAGGCCACCTTCCTTGCTACTGAATTCTAAGTGTCTTTGCCCCCTAGCTACTTTCCACACATTACACCCACATCTGCTAAGAAGACATGATGCTCTGTGTATCCTGGGAGAGAGCCAGGAGAGACCCTGGGATTCACTTCCAGGCAGATGAGCCCGAGTAAGCCAAGGCACACAGTAGCACCCACTCCAAACTCCCAGTGGCTTTCCAGAACCAATTAGCTGATAAACCGCTAGCTAGTATGAAGAGTTGCCACCATCTAGGCCACTGTCCTGGTCGGGGACAGTGTCTTAGTGTGGGTTTCTATTGCTGTGAAGAGACACCATGACAACGGCAACTCTTACAAAGGAAACCATTTAACTGCGACTGGCTTCCAGTGTTTAGTCCATTATTGTCATGGTGGGAAGCATGGCAGCATGCAGGCAGACATGGTGCTGGAGAAGGAGCTGAGAGTTCCACATCTGGATCAACAGGCAGCAGAAAGCGAATGTCACACTAGATCTGGCTTGAGCATTTGAGACCTCACAGCCCACCTCCTATTGACACACCTCCTCCAACAAAGCCACACCTCCTAATAGTGCCACTCCCCGAGAGCCTATGGGGGCCATTTTTATTCAAATCGCCACAGGCGGGTTGTAGCAGATGCCCCCTCCCCAACTTTGCCCCTCAGCCCTCACTGTCCCCCACACCCTTATAATGCATGAACTCACAACAATCCACCCACCAATGTTCACTTGTCAGGAGCTGACCAGCCATGGCAGAGATGGGGCTAGAATACCTTGTAGCTAACACCCTGGGAACAGCCAGCCAACCGTAGGTGGGAGATGGGAGTATATGTTCTAGCTTGGATATGAAAATCCCCAATTGCCCATATGTTGAAGACTTGGTCCCCATCTGGTGACACTACTGAGAGGTCATTGTGTCACTGGGGTCCTTAATCCATGACTTTAATGATTGGCCTAATCCTTTGATGGATTATGAAATGGTGAGACCTAGAAGGTGGGTCTAGCTGGAGAAAGTGGGTCCTTGTAGGAATATCTCTGAAGGGCGTATCTTTGCCCCAGGCCTTCCCTGCCTGTCTGTCCATCTCAGCCTTCTGCCTGTCATGAGCTGAGTCCCCACGTGCTCCCTGTTATGGGTGTTCTGCTATGCAAGCAGCCGGAAGTAGACAGAAACCTTTGAAACCATGAGCCAAAATGTATCTTTCCTCCTTTGAAGCTGTTTCTGTCTGATGGTTTGTTACTGGGAGGAGAGGCTGTCAGGAGATCCCATATTGAGGGGTCTTCGACCCCCTAGCTGAGTGGCTCGAAGCTTCAATTTACCACCAGGGAAGCTCGTTTATCTTGGAGAGGTCTTGTCCAATGGGCAGAGTTCTTCCATTTTACCAGATTAAAGGGCTGCAGAGATGAGGGTGGTGGCAGTGATATGACGCTGCATATGTGCTCAATACCATTGGACTCCAAGCTTAAATATAATTCTGATGGTAAAACTTAGGTGTGTTTTGCCACATCCACTTTGGAACGAGGTTTGGCAGTTCCTTACAATTAAAATACACTTACCATCGCTCCTGTGTTGAAGGTCTATTTACCATAGCTGTGCTCAGGATTGCTCCAAGCTGGAAATAGCCACAGGGTCTCTCAACCGGTGAGTAGAGGCAGTGGAAAACTGGGCAGCTGTGAAAAGGAAGAGACTGAGGATGTGCAGCAACATAGATGAGTCTTCAGGGTGCCCTTCTGGAAGCAAACGGCCAGAGATCTCACTCTGTTGCTGCGATGACCAATGATCTGAGCAAAGTAGGCCTGTGAGGACCAAACAGACCAGCCTTTGGCAGGGCCCTGAGAGGAAATGAGGGACTGACTAGAAAATGGCCTGAGGGGCTCTTGGAGTAATAACATTCCAAGTATCAGTTTGTTATTGGTTAGTCATTTGTCAAAACACAGAACTATTCATTTGAAAAGGGTTGTTTACTGAATGCAAATTAGGCCCGAGAGCCTGGCTTTGAAAAAAACAGCAAGCCAGAGAAGTTGAGTGTGTGGTGCAAAACTCTAATCCTAAGGTTCAGGAGGTTGAGGCTAGATGTTCTCAAGTTCCAGGTACAGAGTGAGATTTTTGTGGCCCCCAACAACAAAATAAAATCAAACCAAAACACCAATATCAAAACCCATTGTCTGTCTGTCTATCTAACTATCTATCTATCTATCTATCTATCTATCTATCTATCTATCTATCCATCTATCTAGAGACGGGGTCTCGTATCCCAGGATGGCCTCCAACTCTCTACACAACTAAGGATAACCATGAACTTCTGATGCCCCTGCCTCCACTTCCTGAGTGCTTTCATTACTGACCATCACCACCATCCCTGTAGGGGTGAAGACCAAATCCAGGTTTCATGAGGTCTAGGCAAGAGTTGTACCAACTGAGTCACACCTCCAGCCCATGACATTGTTTCTTTGGTTTACTTTTCTGAGTCAGTCTTTCCAAATACATCGCTCAGGCTATTCTCAAACCTGTAGATTCAAGCGACCCTCCTACCTGAGTTTCCTGAGTAGCTGGGACTACATGTGTGAGCCACTCGGCTGAGTGTGTTTGCTTTTTAATTATGGTCAAATCTCTAAAAGCATAGTGACAGAAACAATGTAATGCAGTGGTTCTCCACATTTCTGATTCTGAGATCCTTTAGTACAGTTCCTCATGTTATGGTGATCCTAACCATAAAATTGTTTTTGTTGCTACTTCATAACTGTAATTTTGCTATTGTTATGGATTGTAATGTAAATATCTGTGTTTTCTGATGGTCTTAGGTGATCTCCATGAAAGGGTCATTCAATCCTCAAAGGAGTAGTACCCCACAGGTTGAGAACCACTGTCCTAGAGATCCCATAATGCGGTCTGTTATTAACTATTTTCAAAGGCTAGGAGAATACCATCATGGTTAGACATTGTTTTTCAACTAAATATGATGACCATTCTTTAAATTAAAAAAAAACTGATAACGCTTGAAGTTCTAAGAAGCAAACACAGAATAATTATAGAAGCAGCTGAAACTACAGAGAGACAAGGACGGAAGTGTCTTCCAAAGCTGCAACTTGGAGCAAAACAGATGTGAGTCCTCTGTTCCCAAGATTCTTGTGCAACTGGCCCTGCCCAGAGTCACTGACATTTTGCTTGGAGAGAAACTGGATTCTCGTTAGCCGAGTTCCTTTACCAATGACACCCTGGGAATTTGCATCACGTGAGTGGCACATCCAGCAAGACTTTGCTGGACGACAGTGACGTGGAGCCTTGGATCTGCACAGATATGTGGCTCTTGGCAGCTGCATGAGGAGGAGAAGTTGGGGAAGATCGTTGACTCTGGCAACACAGAAACCTTGAGGCTTGAGAAGCTTTGATGTGGTCTGAAGAAGATGCGTGGCCACAGCACCAGAGTACGGTGGGCTGTGACAGAGGGATTCTAATTTGTTGACACAGTACAGAAGAGCCAGAATGAAGTCACAGGGTTCAAACCTTTCTTATATAGACCCATAAAGTGTCTTCAAGGAAAATGTTATTCACAGGAATTTTGAAATGAAAGATACTTAAAATATGATTCTCATTGTTCCTAGTGTAGACAGCTCAACTCACTGAGTGGCTTCAAGTGGCTTAATCAGGAAGTGTGTTTCAGTTATGCTATGATGCCCAGACTAGCCAGGTCTGACACTGGGAAGTCATTATTGTTCAGAGATCAAAGTCTGCTAGGAGCCAACTGTGGGCAGAAGGCTGAAGTGCCGATGGTCTGCCTTCTGTCTGCTCCCATGGCCTTCCTGGGGAGAAAGCAAAACCACCAGGGAGTTATTAAGAACTTAAAAAAAAAAAAGCACATCCAAATTCTGCAACCAAAATGAAGAAACACTTCCCAGAACTGTGCGCCACCATTGACTAGATTTGGAGTTGTTCCAAAAATCATGCACGTCCTTTGGAAATGTCTTAAACAGAGCATGCGGTGAAAATGAACTCTCCCTCCCCAGTAACCATTCATAATGTTCTTGGATGTCTCATTTAGACTTACCTTCTCTGCATATGCATGTACACACACACACACACACACCAGATGGCAGATGAGGTAATTCGCCTTTGAAGATTCAAATAAAATTGGCTGAGACCCCATCCCACATGTGGTGGGAAGTCCATGCTTCTCAAGCAATCTTAGAGTTTACAGGGTGGAGAAGGAGGGGGAGGAGGAGGGGGAGGAGGAGGGGGAGGAGGAGGACAAGTTCTCTAACCCCTTCTGCTTTTCAGCTTCACTTCTTGCCAAATTAGGTCAGGGAGTGATTGCTTTGGTATCCCAAACATAGACATCATAGACATGTTGTATTTTTTCCCCCTTAAACCTCAGATGCAAAAGGCTGGAATTCTTCTTCAGCCCATTGTCTTCGTTCATTTCCTGTTGCTGTGATACAAGACCCTGACAGGAGCAGCCTGGGGGAGAAAGGGTTTGTTTTAACTCACAGTTCCGGATTCCAGTCCATCATTGTGGGGAAGTCAAGGCAGCGGGGACCTGAAACATCACATCCACAGTCAAGAACAGAGAACAAGACGTTAATGCACACATGCTTGCTGTCAGCTCACTTGTTCTTTTTTTTTCTGTAGAGTCCTAGATCCAAAGGTAGGGTCGGGTGCCACCCACTTTTAGGCTGGGTCTTCCCACACCAACAACATAATCAAGACAGTCTCTCACAGGCAGACTTGATGTGGACAATCCCTCATTGAGACTCTCTTTTTCAGGTGAGTCTAGATTGTGTCAAATTAACAATTAAGCTAAACATCACATTCCTGGACCATTGTAGCCAGTGATCCATGCCAAATGTTCCATCTGCCTGTGTCTATCTATCCCCTTATTGGACTTATCCATCCATTCACAGATCCATCCAGACATTGTCTTTTCCTTCATGCCATACCATCTGTGGTATTAACTGGCAGCCTAACTGGATTTGTAATCACCATGGGAACACATCTGAATGTGTCTCCAAGAACATTTCCCGAAAGATTTGATGGATCCACTGTAATGGTTTGAATGAGAAATGCCCCCCAGTGTCTTGGGCATGTGACTACTCGGGCCACAGTTGATGGAGCCATTTAGGAGCTTTAAGAGATGTGGCTTTGTCAGAGAAGTGTAGCACTGGAGGACGACTTTGAAGTTTCAAAAGCCACTCTCGATTTCTAGGTCACTTTCTCTGCTTTCTGTCCGCAATTCAAGATGTGAGCCCTAAGCTTCCTGCTCCAGCTGCCAAGGCTCCACTCTGGCATCACGGACTCAGACGGCCTCATAGTCACTGTGGACCTGAGGATGACCTTGAACTTCTGATGTTCTGTTTCCTCTCAAGTGCTTGGCTTGCTAATGTGTGCCACTACACATGGTGTATGCCATGCTTAGGATCGCACCCAGGGCTTTGTGAACGCCTTGAGGGCAAAGTGCCGATTGAGCCCCACCTCCAGCTCCCCTTAGTTTTTTAAACACACCCCGTTGGAGGCAGGTATTGGTTCATTCCATTCTGTCCCAGTGATTCATCTCTAGATGATGGTGACGACATTCTAGATAGCATGGGCCTGGGACAAAGGGTCTACACTGAGAAGCCGAACTTTGGAGAGCGGGAGACTTCTGAAAAAAACATCTCCTGACTGCATATGTAAGCCGAGGCTGTCATCATGCCTCAGCTGACCACCCTTTCCTCCAGCAGCTGTCCGTGTCAGAGAACATTTGGGCCTCGCTGACCACATCCCAGCCCTTCACTGTTTACTCAGTAAGACCCTCTTGGGATGTCCCGCCCACCTTTCCTTTCCAAAGCTGTCCTGTCCCAGAGTGAGAAAACTTGTTCAGCTTTTCAGCCTTTGTTTCTTTCTGCTCTCACTCTGCCAAACTTCTCATCCCCTGGGATGCATTCTTCTCTCCTCCAGATCCAGGTTTTTGGGGGAGACACTACCCATTATTCAGACAGGAGAAGGAGGTTGCAAGGGGATTGTGGTCAGCAGCGCTGGGTTCCGTGCCTGAGCAGATTCAGGCTTCCCATTTCCCGTTGCCTCCTGAGGGCCGTCTCATGTGATGCTGGCTGGATAGTCAGCATTTGTCTGTTCCAAGTTCTTTCCCTAAACTGCAGCAGCACAGTCCTGGTTTAAAAACCACATGTTACGTGGCATGTCTTCCTCCAGTTTCCACAGAACCCAGCCGCAAGCCACCAACAGTGTGTGGGAAAAACAGTCCGGGACGTCTCCTTTGGACTTGTGCTTTTTCCTGGTGCTTGAGATGGAAGCCGGGGCCTTGTATGAAGTAGGCTGACACTCTACCACTGAGACACACCACAGCCCCTTAAAGAGGGGTCTTTGGAGGGTGTTCCCTGCCACAGCCTCCCTGGGGAGCCCAGGTCTCTTTCTCTGCAACCTTTCCTCTTCGTCCAGAGTCAATCGGCTTGATTCTTATTTTGGTTGTTTACAACATAATCATATAGAAGGAAAATGTGTGAGGTGGACCAGAGATAACCATAACTCAAAACCATCTGTGGATAGCACTTAAGAACTTGGGGGCACTTATGCGGATGTTACAAACTGGCCTCAGGTATTGACTTTTGTATGTCACTTTCCCTGTTACTTTCTTATAGTTGTATTTTCTCTGTTCTCATTTTAGACCCTGGGGTCTCTACACCGGCTAATACACTAGTATTTTTACTACCCTTGATTATCACAGGTATAATTATTTCCTGTTTTTCAGGAGAGTAAATGATACCACAAAAGATCATCTCAAACATGGATTGTTCTTTTCCATCCAAACCCTAAGAGACGGACTTACCAAGGTTAAAGTGTACGCACGGGTTTATGTGTTCTGGGAAAACACAGCCACAGGAGCTCGGGGGACAGGTGGGCTAGGATCATCTTGGCAGGTGTGGGGAAATGACCCCCAGACTCTCCCACTTTGCTGAATGCCCCCAGGCCACAACTGCTGTCACCAGCACTGGTGAGCTTCTCTCGGCCTGTCCCTGTTTCTCTCCTCCCAGCTGAAGCTTAGCCCAGGGTCTCTTGTCCACCACACTGGCCTTGGACATGGTTGGGATCACAGCACTCCACTGTCTCATCTGACATGGAACCTGGCCTCTCATCTCCTCCCAGCCCCATTCTTAGGGAACTTTGACAAGGACCCTAAGAAGTAGTTTGGAAGATTTATGAGGGCCTGCCCACCATCTGGAGAGGTAGCTGGTCTCAGCAGTTCTCTGGCCATGTCAGTGGAAACCAGGGCCAGGGGACTTGTCAGGACATCTTCCAGTTCCGGCTCCTGTCATCCTTCAGCATAGTTCCTGGCCCCCACCATGTAGATGCAATAGACTCCCTTCTCTTCTCTTTCCTCCAGGACCTGGAAGCTTTTCAAGGCTTTTGTCCCTTTCTTAAGCAAGTCACTGAATACAACCTGGGGATATAGAGCATGGATGGCATTATTAGATATACAACAAAGCCATCCCAAGAAAATTCTAGTCCTGTTATCTAGCATCTCTTTGGACCAGGTGGTGTCTGGAGACTATTAACGTGGGCACACAAAAGTCATCTTTGGAGGAAGTTGAAAGGCGAGCTCTGGACTGGTCTGTTTTCCCTCATGAGCTCCATGCAGGGCTGGTCAGGTCAGTCACTCTCGGGAGTGTGAGTCCCTGGGAGCCCTGCATAGTCCAGACGGGTCTTTTTCAAGGGATGTTTGAGAACATGAGTCTCCTCCCGAGGTTGTCAGGAGGGGTGCTCTGAGCATGACTGATCCTCATAGTCTTCAGGCTTCCCAGAAATCTGGGCCTCTAGACTTAGGGGCGATTTTCTATCCATATTTGCGGACACAGGTGGTGTCGGAAATGCTCTGGGACTATGAAAGGTGCCGAGTGTGGGTTCTGACCTGGAGCACTGTTAACATCGAAGAGCAGCTCTGTCGGAAAACAAAAGGCAAAACCAGGGGACCAGAATGCTTTCCATTTCCACAGCATGGAAACCTTTGCCAGGGCTGAGTGCAATCCACTGAGGCAGGGTTCAGAAGGGACACTCAGCACCACACCGTTAAATGGCAGCCACCTCTCCCATGTGCCCTGTGGGCTTCTGAAGAGATGCGAACGAATGCACATCTACTCCCCTCAGCTACGGCAGCACCGTGGCACGGCTCCACCCCAGCCTAACCTGGTGAACCAGAGTGCCTGGGATTACAAACAGGAGGACAGGTGAGGGCTTAGTTACAGCATAGACGACTCCCAAGTAGCGACGTCAGTGACGAGTGCTACCCCAGCGTGGGTGACGACTTCCCATGGCTACCTTGGAGTCCCCTCTGCTTCAGTCAGCCTTCCACCCTTCCCATCCTAGCGTCTCCCAAGGCCAGGTTCTGCTGAGGCACCACTTCATACAGCTGGGGGACAGATGCAGGAGGGAGCGAATGGCTGGGATCTCAGGTAAGGGTTTAATGACCGACCCCACCCCCAGCACTCCTTCTATGAGAAACATCAACAAGTCTGACCTTGCCGAGGGTCTACCGACACCCACCCAAGCCATCCCAGGAGGGAGTGTCAACAGGCCTGGTCTTATTAAAGGGCCTCTTGCCAATATTCATAGGCATTTTGATTGAGACTGTGATTTCTGTCATGCTCAAAAGACAGCATTCCACCCAGGATTTATCACCTAAAGAGCGAATAATGAAATAATTAAAAAGTGCCAAACTTGGGAGGATTTATGGTCTTTACTGCTAACTTGTTTAATTACAAATGTACACGGTGTCATTTTAATCATGATCGTGTTTGACA
>CABHPQ010160842.1:12034-47948 GCA_902168405.1 Peromyscus aztecus | reverse complement strand
TTTTTTTTTAAGTTAGGGATGGACTTGGGAAAAGTTAGGAGGAGGACTGGAAGATGGATATGATCAAAATACATTATATGAAAGTCCCAAAGAATTAATAAAATATATATTTAAAATGACAGAGAAATAATTTTTAAAGTCCTTCATCATCATCCTCCCCATCAGTGGGAAACTGCTAAGTGCCCTCCTCAAACTGGACATGATGTTCCTGGCTGCTGCCTGATGAGCACACAGGCCTGTGAGATGGAAGTCACGTGGCCACATCTGTAGGAAGATTGGCTCCAAGGCTGGTTTTGCCCTATCCAGGCCCTCAGGCAGGTTGGCTCCAGATATCTGTCTCTGATGGCACTCAAGGACACACCTGGCATTGTTGATGACCCTCTCCTCCTGCCATGCCCTGGAGGTATTATTTCCTGGAATGGAGTGACTTTGAGTCTGGCTTCAGGGTGTACTCCTGTGGAAATGCAGACCAGGAGCTGAAAGAGCTTAGGTCTAAAAGGTCCTGTGTGGAGTCTCCCAAAGCAAGCAAAGGACCCAGAGAGATTGCAATCTACCAGGACGTACCCACAATGATTCCCGGACAAGTAGATGCTTGGTTTATGTTTAAAGAAGAGGACAGAGACACATGAGGGGAAGATGGGGGAAGGAACTGGAAAAGCCCATTAGTGTGAGCAAGAAGAGCTCATCTCCCTAAGGGAAGCCAGTCACTGGGTACATCCAGAGGGGTAGGTGAGGGGTCGGAGGAAATGAGGCTCAGGTTAGGTCATGAGGGACACACAAGCCAGACCAAGGAGTTTGGCTCCAGCAGGTGGCATAGAATAGGGCTTGAATTGGGAGTAGCAAGAACACACCCACCCTACAGGTGGAGTGCTAAAATGTAAGGTTCTTACACCTGGCGATGGTTAAAACATCCATCAGCTAAATATGAAGTCAACTTAAGTGTTCATCACACATAAACACACAATGAGTGGAATATTATTTAGCCATAAAAAGCACCATCCCATCTGTCTTAGTTACTGTTCTACTGCTGTGAAGAGACAGCATGACCAAGGTAACCCTTAAAGTATTTAAATAGAACCTTGCTTACAGTTTGAGAGGGGCAGTCCATTATCATCATGGTGGGAAACAGATAGGCATGATGCTGGGGCAGTAGCTGGGAGTTTTACATCCTGATCCACAGGTGGAGAAGGAGAGAGAGACTGAGCCTGGTTTAGGCTTTTTACACCTCAAAGCCCATCCCCAGTGAAACACCTCCTCAGTCCCATTAACTGGAGACCAAGCATACAAATATATGAGCCTATCAGGGCCATTGTCATTCAAACCACCACACTGTCAAAACACGGGTGGACCGGGGGGGATGTTACATCTGGACTAAGCCAAGCACTGCTCTCCATCACATGTGGAATCTAAAAAAGATGATTCCTTAGAGGTTGAGCATAGTGACAGTTAGCAGGGTGCAGGGGAGGAGACTGGAAGAGGCTGTCCAGGGCAGGAAGGAGGAAAATGCTGGGCAGTTCCATAGCACAGGGTGGCAGTGTGGTCACCAAGAAGGTGCCACGTATTTCACACCAGCTGGAAGAGAGTTTGAACATTTCCTCACAGGAAGCAAGGGTGAATGCCTGAGGGGACGGGTGTGCCATGCTCAACTGATCATTCCACACCGTGTAAATGTGACAACCTATCACATTCTACCTGATAAATTCACACAAGTGTTAATGAAGAATAATTTTTTAGAAACATCCTAGGACCTTTTGCTTAATTAATGAATTAATTAATTAATTTCCCTATTTACTAACAATGCTGTGGATTGGCCTGGTAAAGGCTAGGCAACTGCTCTATCACTGAGATGCATCCCCAGCCCCAGGATGAAGGATGGGGTTGGGTCCCCGAAGAAGCAAACCTGAGCATCTATCCTGAGCTCCCAAGTGAGGTCTGCCATGGTCCAGAGTTGAGACACATCAGGATGAAGGATGAATGCCCACTTACACCACTGCCTACTAAAGCATCCCTGAGAAGGGAGACTCACCCGGCATCTGGCCAGCACACTTCCTTGCAGACATCGACCCTGTGCCAGGAAGAACAGGGCCACCAAGGTCAGCACGAGGGAGATGAGGAAGGCTGCGATGAAGGCTGCTGCATGGAGGCCATGGTTAGGTAGAACCTGGATAAAGAGAAAGGAGTCTGAGGTTCCCTCCTGCTACCACCACCTGACTCCCAGTCAGGTAGATGACCTCAAGGTAGCAGAAAACATAGAAATACCCAGAGTCTACAAACCACAGAGATTGGAGGCAGGAGAGTGGCTGCCAGGGGCTGGGAGGGAAGGGATGAGAGCAACCGCTTATAGGTACTGAATTTCCCCTGGAAGTGATGTGAATGTTCTGGAACTATATAGCAGTAATAGGTTCACAATACTTGATTCACACAATATCAATGCTAATAAATTTCTATTTTGTTATTACGTGTACACATACATGAATATGTATACGCACGCATGCACACACACACACACATATACACCTAGCATCCACACTACAAAAGCTGAAGATCTCACCACATGTCAGAACATCTGTTTGGGGTTTTGTTTTCTTTTGTTTTGTTTTTAACTTGATTTACTTTTATTTTATGTGCATTGCATGTATGTCTGCGTGAGGGTGTTGGGTCCCGTGCAATTGGAATTGTAGACAGTTGTGAGCTACCATGTGGGTACTGGGAGTTGAACCTGGGTCCTCTGGAAGGCAAGGCAGTGCTCTTAACTGCGGAGCCATCTCAGGGCATCTGAACTGCCATTACCACTGCAAGCAGAGAAGGGCTCGTGGTAGAGGAATACTTGGGCAACAGTAAGTGGATGTAGGGCTGAATGACAGAATGCATGTGAGGGTACAAAAGAGGACAGTGGCCTTGAATGATCTGTACCAGTGACACCCCTCTCCTGGGGAGACAGGAACCCAAACTGAGGCTGTTCAAGTATTAGATACAGCATCCTCAAGTCAGCATCCTTAAATGTTCCCACGAACAGCACAGCCAAAGCCCACCACTAACCACTGTCATCACAGATGTTGGGACACAAGCGAACCTAGGCTGCGATATCTAGGCAGGAAGCAAAAAAGGTGGCTATGGCAGCCTCCACCCCCAGAGCGCGTTTACCCCCCCGCACCCCCCCCCCCACCTCTTGCAAAGAATCATCGCTCACCGTGCCCACCCCTTTAATCACACATTCGCTGCAACCTTGCCTTTGATGGATTCTTCATAGCATTTATGAGGAGTGATACTGCACAAAAAGGCCTTTCAAGAAGAGTTGAAAAGATGGGAATTCAATACCGAGTTCCAAAGACACAATGAAGGCTTGTGTAGAAAGTTTGGCTTCAATTATGTGATAAATATATGTATGGGCTTGGAAGGCAGGAAGCTAACACGCCAGTAGTTCTCCCTGACGGTGGGACAGCTGCCATTGCTGAGCTTTTCTGTGAGGAGGAGGCTGGGTGCACAGAGAATCTCAGGATGCCCAGTAGCCACACAGTAATCCCCCCCCCAACAAACTCTGGAAACAGGGAATACACAGGATGACTTTCTATGTCTCCCCACCCCCATACAAGGGAAAGGGGGACACACACGACTTTCCCAGAAGAGGTTTCAACAAGTTTTGTTGAGATCTTTCGCTTGGCACTCCATATCCAAGGAGCAGGTAGGATGGTGGGTTGCTGCCCCGTGTCCCGATGACCTGGGGAAGTGGCGTGGCAGTAAAGAGACTCTTGGCCTCCAGCTGATGCGTGGGTGTCCAGATCGATGGCAGGAAAGTGTCAATCACACTTCACATGTCCTAATGAAGCCTCACGGTGACGGCTCGTCTTAGTCATCAACTTGACTAGATCTGGAATCAACTAGGAGATAGGCGCTGGGCACAACCATGAGGGATTTTCTTGATCAGGGCATTTGGATGGGGAGACCCAAGCTTAGTGTGGTTGGTAACTTCCAGTGGCAGCTCACATAAAAGGAGATTCAAAGGCCTCTTCTAGGCAAAGTCTCATGTCAGGGGCCAGAGGAGTTAAGTCTGACGCTGTGATGCCATGGCAGTCCAGCAGGGGGCAAACAACCTGCCTGGAGAGTAGGGTTGACCAGAGTCAGAGATGCTGATCTTAGGGATGCCTGAGAGAAAGGCCTGGGAGACCATATGGAAAATAGAGGGTCCCAGTGGCCCCTGGAGGAGACAAGGGAGTTAACTTTTCTGAAGAAATGTCAGTAAGAAGCCCCTAAGGAAAGAGCACAGGAAGGTCTGTGTTCTTAGGAAGACAACTAAAGTCCTGTGCTGAGCTGTTGAAGAGCACTGGAGGCAGCTAGGACACTAGGAGCTGAGGTCAGGACAATGGCCAGCAGGCTGGAAAGCGATGTGGCAGAATAAGCAACAGTGACGACATGATTACCTGCACACCGCCATCTCAACTCAAAGCCTCGTGGTTTTGCTAATAATGTGACAACTAGAAGGCTTCAAGGTCTCTCTGTAAAACCATGTGTTCAGAAATTCTCATTTCAGGCTGGAGAGATGGCTCAGCAGTTAAGAGCACTGATTGCTCTTCCAGAGGTCCCGAGTTCAATTCCCAGCAACCATAAGGTGGCTCACAACCATCTGTAATGAGATCTCTGGTGCCCTCTTGTGGCCCGCAGGCAAACATACAAGCAGAACACTGCATACATAAGAAATAAATCCTTAAAAAAAAAAAAATTCTCATTTCATAGCTAGCCATCTGTTATGACTTCCCTCCTCTTGTTAGTTAACATATGCTATCTACATAGTAGGCCACTTGTCTTTTATGTACACTATAAATATCTCTCCATGTTTCTCGCTTATCTTTCCTGCTATTGTTTTTAAAAGTAAAATTTCCAACCGCTTATATTCAAATTCCCCAGATTAACTTTCTATACATTACTTTATCTATTTAGATTTGTTCTGATTAGAACATCCACCTCTGTCATTCTTTCAAGAGATCCAGTCATTTGGCCCTAAATCCACCCAGGACACCATCTTCTCCCCATTTAATACAGCACCACTTCACTGCATAGACACACACATGTAAGTTCTCTCTCTCCCTGGGTGGACTGCTGGCAGTGGACCCTGAATGACTCTGGCCACTGTGACCATGGGTAGAACTCCCTCTGTGTGTCTTCACGGGCCCTGGGATCCTTCCTAGAGATCACAGCCACATGCCGTCCTGGTGCCTGCCAGTCAGCAGTGACCAATCCACGGGCAGCAGGAGGGTCTGGAGGAATCTGAGACCTGCAGTCCATGTCTGGCACTATGGGATACTCTGAGACTAAGTGAGTGGTGGGCTCCCTCCCAGATGTCAGTCCCCAGATGCTGGCTAAGGCCCAAACTCACAGGCTGGCCTCTAGAGAACAGAAGGAAACAAAGTCAGGCATGTTCACTCCTGCTTACAGGTCTAGCAGATGATAGTATGGCCTTTGATCCCTGGTGGCAAGTCCCACAGCTGTACGGTGAGACTCAGCACATCTTAGGGGCCATGGCACCGCACAGAAGAGATGGAAAGAGAGTAGGTCTGACTTTTAGCAAGCCTGCAGGGGCCAATCTCATTCAAAATGGATAGAAAAAGGAAAAAGAAAGAGGAAACTCTCCTCACCAGGGTTATGGGCAGTAAACTAAGAAGAAATTTCCTAAGGCCTTCTTTTCCTTAACTGGCTTGTTAGCTTGAGGCAGTAGGGTAGTTTGCGCATGCTCCGGCATGCCAGCCACACAGCAAGCAGATGCATGCCATTGTTCTGTCTGACAATTCTTCCAGCCACCACTCTCCCACCAATATAACCCTGTTCCCTCTTCAAGAGTCCAGGTTAGACCTGCTAAAAACACCCACCGCCAAGGGTCCAGCCTCACTGGCATGGATCTCCCCTCAGGACACCTGGGAATATGTCCATCCTATAGTCATCATCAGCTTACTGAAGCAATGCACAGTGGACTCCAGTCCCCAAGAATACCGCACTGGACCACACATATGCTTCTAGTACCACAGCGGCTCCTCTCGACACCTGAGCCTGACACTGTAACAACAGTCATTCTCACTGATCACAGAACACTGGCAGGTTGGTGTTGCTCTCTTGCTACATAAAAATGACACCAGCAATAGGTACTGGTGTCCACAGAGTCTTAAAGAAACACAGTGCTCTACACACTCACCCATTTGCATCAATAGATGTCATGACATGGCTCTCATTTTACATCTGGGAAGATGAGGCCCAGAGAGGCTAGAAAATGCTGAAGGTCGCACACGGTCGGGATTCAAATCCAGTCATGTGGTCTTGGAGTCTGTTACACTCACAATACTATGGAACCTCATGCTCACACGCCTCTTGTCCCCACTGCACAGAGATCCTTGAATGGGTCCCGGAGGGTACCTGGTGAGTACAGCCTGCATCCTGCACAGGCACTTCTTCCTTCTTCCCCAAAGGCAGTATGTAGTAAGAAGCAGCCTGAGCTCTGGAGAAAGCCCCTCTCCATCCTTGTGGGAGGGCTGGGCCTTGGAGGAGGGGCACATCCATTGAGAGGACATTCCCCATCACAATCATGAGGTCACCAGTCACTTCCTCTGCTGACTGGCAATTATCATTGGTGACAATCAGCTCAATCAAGGGATATTTGCTGAATGATTGTCACCTACCAGGTGAGGGAGGAAAAGGAACACAGAATGAACCAGATCGGGTTACTTCCTTTGGGAGCTCTCAGACCAACAAAGAAAACGGTTATCTACATCATTGACTGTCTCACTGGACTTCAGTCTTGCTAAAAGCCAGACCCACACTCTTTCCATCTCTTCTGTGCAGTGCCATGGGCCCTAAGATGTGCTGACTCTCACCGTAAAGCTGTGGGACTTGCCACCTGGGATCAAAGGCCATACTATCATCTGCTAGACACGTAAGTAGGAGAGAACATGCCTGACTTCATTTCCTACTGTTCTCTAGAGGCCAGCCTGTGAGCTTGGGCCTTGGCCAGCATCTGGGGACCGACATCTGGGAGGGAGCCTACCACTCACTTAGCATGTTGTGCAAACAGTGTGGTCTCGGCTGAACATCTGCCTCCTCTTGGGGTCAGAAATTGGTGTGAGCCAGGCAGCGGGTGCCTGTGTGACATTCAGCCCCTAAAGAATGTTCACAGATGCTCCTAGGACTCACTGCTGGGGAGTCCCCTGGGAGAGCACCTGAAGGTCACTGGGGACTTTCTCCAGACTTCCTGTCTTTCGTCTTCCTCCTTTGCTAACTTTGCTGTGTGGCTGTGTAAGTCACTCTTCTTGTTACGACAAAATACCCCTGATAAAAACAACAACATAGGGGAGGAAGGGTATCCTCCAGGCTCCAGTTGGTCATGGCAGGGAAGACGCAGCAGGCGCTCAAGGCAGCTGGTCACATCACATCCAGTCGGAAGCAGAGAGTGATGAACACCGCTGTGCAGCTTGCTTTTCCCAGCTGCGTTCAGGGTGGGTCTTTCCTCCTCAGTTACACCTCTCTGGAGATGACCCCACAGACATGCCCAGTAGTGTCTTTTAAGTGATCCTGGATCCTGACAAGTTGACAATCAAGTAGCCTTTCACTAGTTCAGTCAGCCATAGAACAACCGTTAGCCTCTGGGGTCACCAAGCCTAGGGGTGTCCTCAAAGACCATGCCATTCTAACCATAGGATCTTGGGCAAACTACTGGAACTCGGTTTCCCCATCTGTGAAACGAAAGTGATTTAATAACAGAATCTCCCTCACACACCTGCGTCAAAGCTGGCAGGATTGAGAAACTGTGAGTTGCTCAGGAGATCTGGCCCCTGAGGTGCAGAAAGAGTATGGAGTGTCGCTGTATGGTTTGGTCACATTCAAGAGTCAGCTTTGATGGGGTTAAGGAACACCTGACTTTGGGTGCATTTGTGATGATCAGCAAGTTAGCCCAAACAGACCAAGAAAAAAATATACACCCAGAATGTGAATGTAGACAAGTGTCCCAGAACAATCCTACCTATGGGTGTACTTGGACAACACCCAGATTCACTCCATGTGAGTATGTACAGGTGCTACCCAGTCGGCTGGACCAGAATAGAACCAATCTAGGGGCAAGATGAATGTGTTTGTCTGTCTCCTAGCGCAGGGACACATTCCTCTTGTCTGGTGCATGGACCACAGAATGCAAGACTCCTCTGCCTAAGACTGTAGGCCACACACCAATGGGCACTAGATCCTCAGACTTCCATGTTCAGATGAATCACATCATCAGTATCTCAGGCCCAAGGACTTCCAACTTGGACTACGCCACATGAATGGTATGCAGGGACTTCTCAATTTCCATCGTCACATGAGCCAGTGCACACGATGGGCTCACTCCCCCTCCCCCTCTCTCCTGGAGAAGGCTGACTAACCCACAGAGTGAGTCACACTTGTTAGACACAGGAGAATGTGTGTGTGCTAGGAAGAACCTCACTGCCAAACAGAAAAAGGAAACAGACTCCTGATGAACAGCAGAAGCAGAAAGACAGTGTTCAGGAACAATCTGGGAAGACAAACTGTCCCCAGCATCTGGGCTGGATGGGCAACCCTGGGGACAGGAAAGAATGTGATGACTACTTGATCACATTTGGATATTTGGGGATATTTGATCACACCGTATGAAGATGTCTCTGCTTTACCTCACCTGCCTAAGGCACCTTCTGATTGGCTTACTAAAGAGCTGAGTGGCCTATAGCTAGGCAGGAGAGGATGGGCAGGACTTCTGGGGAAAAGAGAGGAACTTGGGGAAAGAATCAGAGAAGCAGGGATTCACCGGCCAGACACGGAGGAAGTGGGACACGTGGTACTGAGCAGAGGTAACAAGCCACGTGGCAAAACGTAGATTAATGTAAATTAATGTAAAATTAATGTTAATTTAAGTTTTAAGAGCTAGTCAGGAACAAGCCTAAGCTAAAGCCAAGCTTTCATTATTAATAAAAAAATCTCTGTGTCATTATTCAGGAGCTGGCAGTCCAAAGACAGACCTGCTCCAGGTGACCAGCAGCACGGGAGGACAGTGGTGTTTCACCTGCCAGGCAGTGGCTGGCACATCCCACTTGGGTGGAAGGAATGGGTAATTGCTTATGTTTCTGGTTTCTGTGACCAAACACCTGACAAGAAACTTAAGGAATGGTTTATTTCGGCTCACAGTTCAGGGTACTCACAGTTCATCATGGTGGGGAAGCCACGGCCTCAGGAGCATGAGATGGCCAGTCACATTCCATCCACAGTCAGGAATCAGAGAGAGTGAATACCGGGTGTTCAGCAACTTTTTCCTTTGTATTCTGTTCCGTATCCCAGCCCATGGGATGGTGCCCACATTTAAAATGGATTTTTTTTCCACCTCAGTTAATCTAATCTAGAAACTTCCTCACAGACATGCCAAGAGGTTTGTTTCCATGGCATTGTGAATAAGAAATTTCCTCACAGGTTCATGTTTTTCAGCATTTGGTCCCCAGTCGATGGTGCTGTTTGGGGGATGTTATGGAACCTCTAGGAGGTATGGCCTTCTTGGAGGAAGCACACAGTGGAGGTGAGCTTTGAGAGTTCATAGCCTGTCTCTATTTGCTTTGTGTTTCTGGTTGAAGACATCATCTTTCAGCTTCCTGGCTCTGCAGCCATGCCTTCCTGCCGTGATGGACTCTCATCCCTCTCGAACAGTAAACCCAAATGAATTCTTCCTTCTATATGCTACCTTGGCCACAGTGTTTTATTGCAGCAACAGAAATCGACTGCGTTTCCATGGCGATTCTAAGTCCCATCAGGTTGGCACTCAGGATCAACCATCACAGAACCAAGTCACCAAGAGAACCAGTCTCGGGACCCACAGGGCCTAAGACCATGCATATCAGGGATGTCAAGGCCAGTGGCCAGCACCTCCCCTTGGCTCTGAGGTCAGGTCACACAGTGGTGACACAGCAGCACGGACCTAGGTGGGCATGAGGATAGGATGGATCTGAGCACCATCTTACCGTTATCTTTTCTTCCACTGTGATGGTAAAGTGGGCTTTTAGCTGGGTTCTGTTCTGGGAAAGAGAGAAAAGAAATGTTTCAGTCACATGGAGTCGGAGCCACAGGGAACATCTGGCACTACGTCCAACCCACACACCTGAATTCAATGATAACTGGCCCCTGAGGGTTTGTCCAACTCCTAAAGCCTCTTCAGGAAACAGTGAGGCTGGACCTTCAATTTCTCTACTGGAAACTGTGGGAACCTGAACCCCACATCCCGGGGGCTAAGAAGGGACACACCTCTCTGTGGTGAATTGCATGGGGCAGGATGGCCTGTCTAAACTTAGGCAAGGTTTTCATTTCCATGGGCCTCAGCTGTCTCATCTGAGAAATGGGAGCCATGTTGAACTCAAAGGTTGCTGGAGAAGAGACTAATTAATGTGGATCATGGACAAGAAGGGAGAAGGAGGAGGCTTTTAACAGGGAATCTGCCTTTGTCGGCAGATGACATCATCTAGAGAAGGGAGGAAGCAAAGGAGACAGAAGGAAGGGAGAGAGGGAGGGGAGAGGGAGGGAGGGAGGGAGGGAGGGAGGGAGGGAGGGAGGGAGGGAGGGAGAGAGGGAGGAAGGAAGGTTGGTTGAAGAGAGGAAAGGGGAGGGAGGGCAGGTAAAAAGAAAGAAAGGAAAGAGGAGAGGGAGAGAGGAAGAAGGGATTGGTCCTCTGCCCTTAGGGTCAGTATTCCCAAGCACTGAGCCAGGGCAGCGGCAGGTCCCAAGTGAGGTGACAGGGTTACCTGTGAGGAGCTCTGAAGGATGAGCAGGGCTGGAAGGTCCAGGCTCTCTCCAGTCCCGAGAGCTGTGGGGTCCAGCGAGGCCATGTAGCTGACAGAGTAGCACTCTCCCACTGCTCAGAGAGAATGAGTATAGCTCAAGAAGGGGACTTGCCTCCTCACACCAGGCCACACCCCTAAACAGCCCCCACCCCTGGCCTAGCCACACCCCTGGCCCCTGCAACCCTGTACCTGCCACAGGGGTTCACCAACCCAGGCCCTCCGCAAGAAGCATCTGGATTTCATTCACCCCAGGGGATTCTGGGAGTGTTTCATTCACCCCAGGGGATTCTGGGAGTACTCCAGTGGGGAGAATAAGTTAGAATTTGCTCTAAGACCCCCAGCCACAAGCAGACACACTCTGCTGCAGGCAGGGCTGGTCTCTCTGGCCCCTTCATTCCCTCCTCAGCAAACTCATCTGAGTTCTCACAGGAGCTCTGCCCACAGAAAGCAGGACCCTCAGCTCCTGCAGGGGTCCAGTCCAGCAGGTGGGTGAGACAGAGCTGATATGCTAGGCTTAACTTACGAGACAGCACCACTGTGTAGGAAGCAGAGGAGATGAGCATGGAGCCTGGGAATCAGTTTGCCTAGAAACATCACGGCGTCCACTTTGCTTTCTTACAAGGACAAAAGTCAAGGTGGTGAGAAGGGGGAGGCATTCACAGCCACCTCCCCAGACCATAGTTCTCACACCCAGAGCATCCCTGCACGGACCGCCAAGAGGGAGCTGAGGTTTAACATGTTAAGTCTGTTCTCGTCTACAGCATGCAGGAGACACTGTGATTGTGGGAACTGGATCAGCCAGGTGGTAAATAAAAACCACTTAGCTCTCAGTCCTCCATCTTACATCTATTTTTTTTTAATAAAGAGTGGGGGGGGCAAATGATGATGATGATGATAATGAGGTCAGGGGTCAGAGAGGCAGGAAACTAGAGTCTGATTGGCTATTAGAATTTCAGAATCATTCACTGGGTATGGGGTTGCCTGTCTCCTAGCTTGAGAGCCAGTGTTGTGTGCCGGTGTGGTAGGCTCAGGAATGGGTGACTTGAACTGTGTCCTCTGGAAAGTCAGCCTCCTGGACAGAGCGAAGGCCTGACATATACAGGGAGAAGACAGGACCAAGAATCAAAAGATGACATGGTGTCCACCAAGCCAGGGCACTTCCCACAGGCCCCGCTGGGCTGTGTTGACGCCTCCTGACCTCACTACGACCTTGACCTCACCCCGTGGCTGGCACCGTGCTTGGTACAGGCAAGGAGAAGTGTGCCCTGTGTGGTGGAGCAGAATTTAGTGAGTAGTTAGGGTGAGGCATCGCTTGGGCAGGGATATTCAAGAGATGGGTCCCTGTGGGCGCTTGGAGGGGGAAAGAGGGCTTGGAGCTGGGAATCAGGCAGGGCTTCCTGGGAAAAACAACGCTAAGACCAATCCTCAGGCAATAGAGATGTGTATGTACTGAGCACGACAAAGGGACCTCTCGGCATTGTCTGAAGAACAGGGATGGGACGGACATGATCCAAGAGGAGTGAGAGCCATGAAAGAAACTAGAAACCGAGGGGTGGACAGTGAGACCCACAGCTGGGAAGGATTTGAAAGAGAACCGAAGGGCGACACCAGGCCCCGACTAGGCCAAGGGCGGTGTCACATGACCTCACTCATCCCACTATGGCATGCTCTGAGGCACCAAGATGCACGGGATCTCTAAAGCCCAGGTTGCTCAGGGACTTTCTAGAAGCCATTCAGTCAAGCTGCCAGGCCGGACTGAATCTTAGACTGTCTGCTCTGTCACAGCCCATGTGCCATCCTCTGAACACCACTCTAAGAATCAATCAAGAGATTTGTTTCTGTATCATTGAAAGAAGAGCTGAGGGGGTGGCTTCACTCAGATATAAAACATTTAGAACCTCATTTAAACCAGGGCCACCAAACAAGTCACCAGTTATGGGCTGTTCCACCAGTTTCTATCAATAGTCTCTTCATTTGACTGTGAGATGTTTACCAACAAGAAAGGTGTCTCCAACCTCCTGGGAGAAAGGATGGCTCTGAAGTTACAGTCACAACAGAATCCAGGAATGGACTTAGTTGAACGGGGACAGCTCACTTGAGGAGGGCCTTGTGGAAGCCAGCAGTCCACACTACCAGCTGCACGTTGGCTCTGGATTGTCCCCAAAGGCCTATGTGTTGAAGGCCTGTTCCCAGGTCTGTGACACTATTGGCGGGGGTGGGGGTCGGGGGTGAGGGGTGTGTGAACTGCTCGAATCTTCCAGGCAACAGGGTAGACATATCCTCAGAAGGGATCACGGGACTCCATTGGCTGCCTTCTTTCTGTCACTCCCACACCACAGTAAGGTAAACTGCTCTACGTCATCACACATGGCTGTCATGTTATGTCACCCAAATCAACGGGGCCTGAAACTTCTAGAACTATGAGCCAAAATGAACCTTTCTCCTTTATAAGGTACTGAGCTCAGGTTCTGTCAGAAATAGAGTACCACACCAATGAGCAGCATGCTTACACCTGAGGGTCATGTCTACATATTTCATGATCACGCCTCTGAGACTGACAACAACCCACCTTTACCTCTGTCTAGCACAACTCAAGAATATCTGTCCATCTTCCTGACCAGCAATAATTCTGGTCAACAGGGTGAGGGGTCACTACAAACTACATGTGCGTCATTGGTTCACTGTAATTCACACCTCTACCATTGTATCCAGCTGAAGCTGATTCAAATAAAACAGAGACTGTGTTTTAAAAACAACACCCGGCACTTCTTCCCCAACCCCACCTCTGTCTAAAGCAAGCAGGAGACCCACGGATTTAGTGGCAGACTCTGGGAGTTTCAGCGGCTCCTAGCTTGCCACGGTAAGCCAGCTCTGCTGTGGCCCTCCCTCAGGAAACACCAGAATTCTAATACAAATCCCACAGTGGCCTGAAGTATCTGTGGTTACCTTGCAGAAACCTCTTTCTGAAAGTCTGGAGTCCGTCCTGAGTCTTATTGCCCGGAGACTCCTTCACCATGAGGCTAGTGATCTCATCCAGCACAAGCAGGTCCGAGAGGTTGGCTGACATGGGCGTCTTGGTGTTGTTCACGGACAGCTGCACATGCATGGTCTGTGGTTCGCTTTGCCCAGACACCTAGGGCAGGAGGAGAGCGAGTGAGGGCACAGCCCTGTCTGCCTGGCTTCCGGTGATGACCCACAAGCCTGAGCTTCTGAAGCTCCAAGACTCTACCAGGCTCCACCTGATGTGAGAGTTGGGGGGAGGGGTTGTCAAGCTGTGGCTTAGGGACAGTTTCAGAGAAACCAGGGCTCTGAGACACAGTCACCTCATTCCCACAGAGAAATCTCTTGAGTTCAGAACCTAGTCAGGATGGGGTCACTGTGACACCCAGTGTTCCAAAAAGGAGGGAATAACAGCTCTGCCGGAGTCACTGGAGATGCAGCCCTGACCCCACAGTCAGATCTCGGAGGGCCATTTGCCTTCCAGCGGGTCCCCTCTTCCTGGCTGGTCTTCTCCACCCAGGGTCTGCCTCACCATAAGTGTGCCATGCTGTGTTTGAATCTGGAGCCTCCCCCGAAGGCCCGGGCATCAAAGGTCTGGCCCCCAGTTCATAGCACTGTTAGACATAGTATCACCTGGGCCGGGCAGAGGGCTCAGTGGGTCCCACGCTAGATGTGCAAGTGTGAGGACCAGAGTCCGAATCCTCAGAACCCATGTAAGATGCCGAGAAAAGAACAGATACCTGGAGCAAGCTGGTTAGCTAGACCAGCTGCCCTGGCGAGCTCCAGTTCTAGTGAGAGGTACTCTCTCAACAGAGAAGGTGGAGGGTGAGTAACAATGGTCTCTGACCTCAGCCTCTGGCTTCTACATGCATGTTCAAACACCTACACACACACACACACACACACACACACACACACACACACACACCACAAAGGCACACAAACACTCAAAGAAGAAGGAGGAGGAGGGGTGGGGAGAACTAGCAACTTTAGCTGCACAGCCTGATGGGAGGTTTTAGATCACTAGCAGACAAGGCCTGTAAGGGGGGATTTCAGGACCAGAGTGTCTCTCTCTTCTTTCTTTGTTCACTCTCTGGCCACCATGAGGTGACCGGGCCTCACCTGACATGGCTCCAGCTGTGACACACTAACGACCAAAGCAAGAGAACTAACGAGTCGCAGACTGGAATAGTCAAAGTTGTGGGGAGGAAAAAAAAATCTCTCTTTATAGTTGACAGTCTCAAGTATTCTGTTACAGAAACTCCATGCCTACAGGAGAGCCCTGAGGATAACCCTGATGCCACAGCTGGGCCAGGATGTCCCTGCCCAGGTGCTGGAAAACGGGATCTCTCTGCAAACTCTGCTGGGTGAGACTCCTACACACCCGGGAGCTCACTCCTGCTCCTCTGTGGCTTAGTCCCTCCCTGCCTCTGCCACATTCACCTCGTTTTTCTCTCTCTCTGCTCTCCACCTTCCACAGTAATGAGCTGTAAATGTGAGCACTGTCCTTCTGGGTCCCGTGAGCCCTTCCAGCAATCACTGAAGCGAAGGGTGATGCCAGGAGCCCAACACAAGGATGGTAATGGCCACCACCCCATGCTGCTGAGAAAGTCAAACAGCTACAGAGCATTAGACAAATTAAGAACTTTTTTTTAAACATTTTTTTAATTGAGGGGAGCACACACATTTCTCAGTGCACATGGGGACAACTTACAGGAGTCGGTTCTCTCCTTTCACCTTGGGGGTCCCAGATGTCAAACTTAGGTTGTCAGGCTGGACACCAAATACCCTAACCTGCTGATCCAGCCATCTTGCTGGCCCATACTCAAATTTTTAAAACCATCAAGTACCATATCACTGTTCACCTGGGATAAACACAACACACTTTCATCTCTTCGCTAAATGACCACTAGGTTTTTACTAACAATGACTTATAACGAACTAGCTCCAGCAAACCTAGGGAGGCCACATGAGCTCAGATCTCTTGTTCTCTCCATTGCCAGGGTCTCAGAGTGAACACACAGACCCACTCTTTGCTAGTTCCTAAATGCATGATGACTTCATGAGATTTGGGGAAAATATTATTATCTCCCCTGGAAACTTACCAGTGAGCATTTCTGAAATATCACTCCATTCTCAGAGGGACTTTGGGCTTCTCTCGAAATATCTCTGTGCTACAATAAAACACAAAACTCATTAGAAAGTGAGAAAAATTTCATATTCCAAGTGTCTGATGTAAATGTAAGATGAAAACTCTCTAAAGGACGCCATGGGGATTATTTCTGCTGATCCTAGTTCTCAGAAACTTGAATATTCCATTGAAAGAGTGTTAAAGGATCACAAATCCAAGCCTCCAAGGAAGGAGGAGTCACAACGTGAATCACAGCTCATTCCTGGTCTGGGCCAGACCCAGCCGGTTATCAGACTGGAAAATAAAACCCAGGATATGGAGTCCATAGAGCTGTGTTCTAGGTATAACCATTCATTCTCTGCGTATCCTTGGACAGGTCACTCAGCCTCTCCGAGCCTCAAATCCCTCTCTAAAAACTGACCATTTCAAAACTTCCTGGAAGCTTGCTCAGGAGAAATGAGGGGAGAAATCTGGTCCCAGCTGAGTCCAGTTGAACCCACGTACTCCACTGGGCCCTAGAAGGTTCCAGTTCTTCTCACCATGTGGTGGTGGTGGTGGTGGTGATGACGATGATGTCATATAGCAATACTGGATGGATCCCCTCAGTGTGCCAGGTCCCGTGCCACACATACCAAGTGATGATCTGAGCAGACCTCACACTGACCTTCTCTTCCACCCACATTGGGATCCTAGACCAGGGTAACCAGGAACTCACCTCAGACTTTATAAGTCCTCTGTGCCTGGTAGTGATCCTGACATGTGCCATACTCATATGCTCTGCTCATTAGTTGCTATGCACTGGAGCAGGCGGGCATGTACCAGAGCTGGGTGCCTCCAAGGCAGGGTCTAGTTCTGGTAGCTGCCAGAAAGTGGGTGTCTGAGTCCTTTCATGCTACTGTAACAAAAGGCCTGGGTCTAGGTGACTTATCAAGAGGAGCCAGTGTAAGATGCTACAATGAGTCTCTGAAAGCTACAATGTGGCTTTGGACTGGGGCCCAGGTATAGACTGGGCTGTGATGAGCTCCCAGATGAGACAGAAGGGATGCTGGGATGGAGTCTTCTTGGGGATGACTTGAGGAGCCACAACCAAAAGTTGGGAGGCAACACAACTCAGAGAAGTTCTTTGCCACTTTAGAATATGGATGGCCTTTCCTCCAGTTCCCATTGTCTTGTCCCTTTCTATCTAGACCTTCATCAGGACAGCCTTCCCTAACCATGCATTCACTCTCCAGTGCACGCAGCACTGAAGTTCCCAGAAAAAAAAAAAAAGCCAGCCTCTGCCAAGGAGTCTACAAAGCTGACTGATCCATCTGCAGGTCCCTGGTTGTGGAGAGTTGGAATAGTACAGGTGCAGACCCAAATGGTCTGGGGCAGTCATTAGCCCCCTTAATAGCCATTCATTCTCCCACCTCTGTCTGACCTAACATCCTATGACTACCAGGTAAAATCTTCTGGAATGAATTAACCTAACAGATCTCTAACTTTCACCAACCCCAAAGCTAAAAATGTCATCAGACGGCACATGAATCCCCCCTTTGCTATAACCTGCCAGTCAGATGTTCCCAGTAATGTATTTGGAAACCGCCTTGATTTAGGACTTTCTTTTGTTCTGTTAACTATAGCCATAAAGCCATTTCTACATCAGAACATAGTCCCTGGGACAACATGAAACCAAACCCATCCATGCTGCCCATTTACTGAGAACAACAAAGCCTCACCAGAAAGCTCCTCTCCACTCTGCATTCCACGTGGGCCTCTGCCCATCTAGCAGCTCCTCAAACACCTTCCTGGCACCTGTGGACAGTGCCTGCTACATCAGCGCCCATCCATGCTGCCTGCCTTGTGTGTATCCACAACCCCAACAGCCTACACCAAATATCTACCACCCACTACTCACTCACTCCAGCTGAGAAAATTCAGGTCCCTCCAGAATGGGGACAGGTCTTGGTGTGTCTTATTCTCATGACTCATGATCTAAGCAACAGGGACGGATCCAAGCTCTCCTAGGCATCCTTAATGAATGGCTGACTTGAACACTCGGCTCCCACAACAACGCCACACTTTCTTCTCATCCCCCTCTTCCACCAAAGGATCTTTGCATAGAAGGAATGAGCTGGATAGAGCTGTCCCAGCCACCTCCACTTACAGCTTACCTCCCTTAAGCACAGTTCGTATGCAACATTTCAACAGCCATGTGGACCTAGCAGCCAATGTATCCAAGTATGAGCAACAGGAAGGACAGATGCCCACTTAGTCCTGAGCCTTTATGCTCAGATCCACAAAGCACTTCCCTATGGGACTAAGCCCATATGTGAGCAAAAGCTCGGAGTACTAGGTCTACTGAGCATGCTCCTTGCAGTCTCCAGGACTTGAGTTTCCTCATCTAGAGAGAGGGAAAATCACACCCTCTGTGTCATGCTTTGAAGAATTAAACTGGACAATGTACAGAGAGCAGTTAGCACAGTACTGTGCCTTCAGTGACCCAGGGAGTGAGCTGCCCCCATCACTGTGGCTACCACGTCATCATAATCATCATTCCTGCAACACTCTTCGAAGCAAACTGTAAAAACCACCACCTTGCAACCAAAGAAAGTTGGACTGAGTGTCAGTACTAGAAGCAGAGGTACTGAGTCTTGGTGATTGCCAGACCAGGATCCAGTCAGGAGGTATCAAAGACAACAGATGCCTAGAGTTAGCTACTCTGAAAAAAAAACAGTATCACCAAATATGCCCTCCTCACAGGACTTAAGTGCAAAAAAAGACAATAATATGCATCACATTTTATAAACAGTACTGTTTATATTATATTATACTATTTATATATATTTTGTACTCGGCATATACAATACACTACCTGGATACCTATACTATAGAAACAGGATATTAGAAAGTAGTAAGAGTGGTTTCCTAGTTTCGTTTCTATTGCTGTGATAAACACCCTGACAGGGAACATAAGAGAGGGAAGGGTTTATCTGACTCACAATGAATCCTGGATTACAGTGCATCACCCTAGGAAAATCAAGGCAGGGCCCCAAGCAGCTAGACACATCACATCACAGTCACGAGCATAGAAAAGTGAGCTCACTTGTGGCCTGCTGCTGCTGCTGCTGCTGCTGCTGCGGCTGCTGCTCAGCCAGCTCTCTTCACTCTTAAGAAAATCAGTGCCAGCCCACAGACCAGTGCTGCTGACATTCACATTCACAGGTCTTCCTTCCCATGTTAACAACTATGAGGCAATCCCCCTCAAATGTCCTGAGGGTCATCCTGATGTAGATAATCCCTCAACTGAGACTCCCTCCCTCCTCAGGCAACTCTAAGTTGTGACAAGTTGATAGTTAAAACTAACCAGCATATGTGGGAAGAGAGGTAACGGGTGAGAGAGGGGCAGAGTAATGAGATTTTTTTTTGAGACAGGGGTTCATGTATCCCAGGCTGAACTTGAATTCACTATAAACTGAGGATAATGAAAGCAGGCTGAGCAAGCCATGATGAGCAAGCCAATAAGCAGCATCCCTCTGCAGCCTCTGCATCAGTTCCTGCCTCCTGGTTCCAGCCCTGCTTGAGTTCCTGCCCTGACTTCTTTCAGTGAGGGATTATGATGTGGAAGCATAAGTCAAATAAACCCTTTCTTCCTCATTGCTTTTGGTCATGGTGTTTTATCACAGCAATAGAAACCCTAACTAAGATGCAGTACAACAACAAACAACAAAAATACAGTGTAGCAACAACAAAGACACAGTGTAACAATAACAAAGTACAGTATGACAGCAAAGATACAATGTGATAACAAGATACAGTGTAACAACAAAGACTGTGTAGCAAGAACAAAGATACAGTATAACAAAGTTCTAGTGTAACTACAACAACAAAGATACAGTGTAACAACAAAGATTGTGTAACAAGAACAAAGATACAGTATAACAAACAACAAAGATACGGTATAATAACAAAGATATAGTGTAACTACAACAACAAAGAAACAGTGTAACAAAAATAAAGACACAGAAAAGACTGCAACAGATGAAGTCTTTCTCACAATGCCAGGCTCCGGTCTCTTCCTTCCCCACCTCTCTCTCTGTCTTACTCTCCCTCCTCCCACTCCTCCTCTTCTCCTCTCTCTCCTCCTCCCTAGGACTCACCCAGTGCATTCAGTCTAGCATTCCAGCCAACCTGAACCATTGCTTCATATTAAGTAAAACCATGAATAGGAGGAGCAACCTCCTTCTGAGACACTCAGTTTTCCAAGAAGAGCTGGCTCATTTCATCCCCACACCCTAGAGAACCAGACAGGGATTGCAAGAGAACAGCGTTTCCCAAACTTGTTGGCTTCATGATTCTTAACACGCAGTTAGAAAGAGTAAAGAACCTGGGTCTGGATGGATTCCATTTGTCAGTGTTCACTGCATTTCTCCTCCACTATAGAAAGACCATTTAAAAAGAGAGCAGAATAGTCAAATATCCATTTTTAAAACAGGAATAAGAACCCTATAGTCACATAACTAGGAGATTTTATGAATATTGTTAGCTTTTCCAAATTAATAGATAGATGCTTCTGAATTCTCATATCTGCCTCTGTGTGAATTCTCCCCCAATGTTCCATGTCATGTGGAAAAGCTGAGTTTCAATAACACCATAAAAATAGCCCTGACTCCATGGACCCCTGAAAAGGTCCAGGAACCCACAGTTCCTGGGGCCCACTCTTAGATCCACTGGCAACTTAACCTTGGTGAGCATCCAGGGAAGAGATGGAAGAGGACACCTGCCCAGTGTCACATCCACCCAGGAGGCAGCCAGGCAGCTCAGGCCAGGAAGTGAAGATCTGATGCCTGGGTGCTACTGGACCAAAGACCTCCCACCTGGGGTCATACCCACCAGGATCCTTCTCAAGGGGCCCTTTCTACTTACCCTCCCAAATGTCTGCACTCTGTGGCCTCTCCATCTGAATGTCTCTTCTCCCCTAGCAGTCCTCACAGTCCTTTCATCCCCCTCAAAGTGCTTAATAAGAAGGCAATGGGAATTTATCTCCCCAACCCCCTGCACAGAACATGACTCTTAGATGTATATATTGGGGGGGGGGTGGCAGAGAGAGGGACCAGTGAAGGCTTCCGACAACTACAGAGGGAGCATCTGATAAGCACCCTCAGCAGGGTGTTCAGACAGTGACATTTCAGCCCTGTACAGAGCTGAGGTCCTGGGGGCTGTGACCAGACCCAGGCCTTGCACAGATAAGAGGCCAGGGCAGGAATATCCAGGACCCAGCTCACAGAAGGACTGTCTGTCACCGCCCAGGGTGGTGAAGAAGTGTTGACTCTATGGACAGGACTCAAGCCACCCAATCACGTTGGGGCACCAAGGCCCCCTGGACACAGGTGCTCCTTCCAGGCTCCAACAAGGAGAGAGTGTCCCATGACAGTGAAGTGCCCTGGCTCTGAATGGCCTTGGGGACTTCCCAAAGGGTATTGTTCCTCCTCTAAAATAGTCACCCTCTTCCAGACTCCACACCTGAACCTGACAGGATCAAGTGTCTACCAGAACATTCTGCTTCCCAGAGGGAAGATGTACAAAGTTTCTAAACCCTGGGACTTGGGCTCGGGATGTAGGGACCACGGTGAGAGCACAGACCAAGGTCACAGCAGCTTTCACAGGCTCTGATTTTATACTCTGCACATGGGCCACCTGCATCTCGCCTCCCCAGGAGAAGTGAGGGAAAGGACTCAATGGAAATGTCAATCACCGGGCTCAAAGCACAATCCACAGACTATACAGTGACAACCTAAGACTGCAAGTGACAGACAGAAAGGGAACAGAATCACCCTTAAAGCACTGAGTCTCTGCGGCAAGAGTGGCCTTGTGAGAATCCTCGGGTCTCCAGGTGGAGAGTGGGCTGGTGCGGCTAGAGCTGGTGCCAACAGGCCACATTACTGGCCAGGGCCCTCCCGGGAACAGAAGCTGGATTTGCTCCCGGGGCCTGGTTGGGGGATGCAGGGAAGTGGTGAGCACAGATGCAAAAATCCCCCGGGGACCTTCAGGGAATGGATGAGAGATGCTCTAGCTTCATTTCTGCTGCTGTGATAGACACCCTGACAGAAAGCAGCTTACAGGAGAAGGGGTTTATTTCTGCTAATGATTCCAAGTTTGAACCTATTCTGGAAGCCAAGAGCTTGAAGCAGCTGGTCACATCACCACCACAGTTGAGAGCAGAGGGCAATACATGCATGCAGGGTGAGTATTCAGCTTGCTTTCTCTAATCTTACAGAGGTCAAGGCCCCCTGCCCAGGGAATGGCACTGCCCACAGTGGGCTGGGTCTTCCCACATCAAGATAGCCCTCCACTCCCACCACAGACCATTATCCACAGATCAATCTAATCTAAGCAGTCCCTCATTGAAACAGCCTTCCCAGGTCATTCTAGGTTGTATCAGGTAGACTAGAAAAGTAGACCAGCAGAAGGTAGGATATAAATTAAGAGGGATGGATGGAGACGCAGGGGAAAGGTGGCCAAGAGCCAGAGGTGATAGGCTGTGTCAAAGGGGGTAGCAGAGGGCAGGGAGGAGAGTGTGTAAGTTGGTCCTGAGCAGAAAGCAGGAGGGTTTTGGACCAGCTTGGGGAGACAGGCTTATGGGGGGCAGTGGGGAGTCTGTGCTTTTCCAGTTCTGGAACCACAAACAGGGCCAGTAGCTTACTCCATCCAGGAGAGTTGAGGCAGGTAAAAACCCAGCCCATCTTCCCAGCTTTCTCACCACACTGCCACCCCTATATACATGAACTAACCTATTGCAGGGCGACTTCCGAAGACCTGGGTCCTAGTGGCCTGAGAAAGGGAGACTTATGAAGTGATTTGCCCTCAGATACGTAACTCCTATGATGCAGACCTGGATTCGAACCCCTAAAAGCCCATGCCTGCTAAGTCTGAGGTTCCACCGGTCCTGGAGTTCCAGTTCCATGGTACATACAGAATGCTCCTAGAAGGGCCACCAGGCAGCGGTTCAGCCTCTCCCTCCATTTGATCTTGTGCCCCACAGGGCGGGACTCTTCCAACGGTGTAGACAGACCCAGGCGCCCGCCCCCCTTACCTGCGAGCTTGGCTGGGGTCCCGCGGGGCCCGGTCTGGACGGCGACCCTGGGCCCAGTGCAGGGAAGGCGGGTGAGAAAGCACGGGGACCCGCGCCCAGCACCAGGGCCGCGGCCAGGACGCCCCCAGCCAGCACCCATGTGGCTCGTCCCCGGGCGCCCGTGGGACCGGTCGCCCCCATCTGGTGACTGCAGACCCCACACAGGCCCCGCAGAGTCCCGGAGCTTCCGGACCCCGGGCCCGCCCCGCCACGGAGCATGCTCAGTGAGAGCCGCCTGGAAAGTTTTCTGGAACACTGGCATCTGGAGTTTGGAGCCGCGTAGGAGGGAGCCGCTCAGCGCCTTAGCGCCCCACCCCAAATCACCCGCCACTCTCCTTCCCTGAGGGTGACAAGGGTCCCCACTAATGCCCACTGGCTCTCTAGATCTCAGCTCAGTCTTTGCATTAAGAATTCCCGGAGACACTGTGAGTTCCCAGCCTCTATCACCGCAGCCGGGTTAGAAACCTGAGAGGCATTAGAAAGCCAAGGTCACTTAAGAGACAGAGCAGGGAGCAGGGAAGTAGGGAAGTAGGGGTGGGACAAAGAAGAAAAGGTGGACTTCACCTTTAGTGGGGTCCAACTCAGCCCAATCTCAGCGGAGCACCCACTTTCTCCCGGGCTTGGGGGAATCTCCCTGGACCCACCCAGCCACCCCTTCAACAGCGAAGCCAGCACTTGGCCAATGAGTAAGTTGGGTTGAAAGCCCCTGGGCATAGTGCTTTCCTGTATCCCAAGAGGGAGGATCTGGGAGGGTAGCCTGTCTTCTGGGCTCTGATGACCCCCACCCCACCCCACCCCCGTCACAGGAACAGGGTCTTCTGTGCGTTATCCTGCTGGGCAGCTGCCAGGGAGCCGTGCACCAGCTTCTCCACACCTCCTATGACACACACACACACACTTGACCTGACCTGGATAAGGCCATGAGTTGGCAGGTCTGAGAGTGTCCTAGTCATGCCTCTCACACCAAGCACTGCACCCTTGAGAACTGCTAGGCATCCGGAGGGCATTGTTAACACGTGACTTCAGAGGGCAAAACACAAGCAGCGTTCATTTTTCATGGGTCTGCCTCTGCCTCCTATATAGTTTGAGTGGCCGGTGGACCACCGCTGTATGCCACTGTCTGGTCTTGTATGTTTTTAAAGCTCAGGCCTGAGCATCCAAATAAACACAAAGTTGCAGCATGAGGCTATTACCAGGAAAATGTTCCCAGAGATGCCCTGAAGAAACAGGAAGGTCTTCATAACAGGTGTGTGACCTGAAGCTATGGGTGTGCGCAGACAGACACTACCAACTTCTTCTGAGCTGTCAGACCTTGAATAAGTCACCTCCCTTGTCAGTTTGTCTTTGAAGAGGCTGAATGCTGGCTCCTGTCCTGCCCACGTGGGACAGTGAATGACAAAATGAAGAGACATCTGGGCTCTAGAGGGGCCCGAATGTGACATTCGCTGCACACATTCTCCTAGAGAAGAATCTTTCTCGGCGAGATACAGGATTAAAGGGAGTGTTCAAGCGATCAAGTGCAGAGGCTGCAGTTGCTACGTGTCCCCTAGAGAAAACCGACCAGTCCCAGGAGCAACGCGGGAGTCGGATGGGACGTAGGAGGTGCTGCTGGGCTCAATGGGGTTGCCAGGCCAGGGCTTGGGGTAGTCTGGGCGCTCATTGACCTCAGAGCTGCTGCTGCTCCGAGGACTAGAAGAAGGGATGCTCCCTTGCTCCTGCATTTGGGTCCACCGACTGGAAGGCGCGCCTAGGCTGCGCATGCTCAGTGCACGATAGGGAATCTCCCGGAATGGCTGAAAGTTTGGGGCCACCGGTCCAGGCTCCTCCCACTGCTTGGCGCAGCAGAGAAGGGCGAGGAGGCGCAGAGCTGGCTGGCGGCGGGATGCAGCGGGTCACCCGCCCGAGCCCCCATGGCCTGCACGAGCGATGCACGGCTGCAACTAGGCCGGGAAGCGTTGCAGGCGGCGCCCACGTTGCTGGTCCCCGCTGTGCTGCTGGGCGCGGCACTCGGCTTGGGCCTTGGCCTATGGATAAACTGCCGCTCCAGCCGCCTGCGCGCGCGGCTCCAGGTGGGTCCCAGCGGGAGGTTCGAGCTTTCTCTGGATCCCAGTGCTGCATCTCCTGAGTGCGATTGCGCACAGTCTCCTACTCCAGGAAAGTCGTGGTCAGGGCTTTCTGAGGAAGGGCATGGAATGAGTGGCCTAAAGGCGATGGCCTGGGATCCTCAGAAAGGCTGTCACCCCCAAGCCCTTCTGGGCCTCAATGCCCTCGGGTGTCCTTAGAAGTTTGGACATGATCCCAGCAGATGCGCCCAGCTCAGTATAGGGGAATGGATGGTTAGTGTTTGCACCCAGATGCCCCCACTCCCTCTTTCTTGCTGTGGAGCTGCTTGACCTCCTCTAGGAGTGGACTGAGGATGTTCTGCCAGGGGACACTGACCCAGGGTCCTGAATGCCACATGGGTGAGCAGGAGAGACACATTTCCAGTCAACATTTGGTTATAACCTGACCGGATGGGTGCTGTGCTGGAGTAGAAACAGGCCAGCGTTTCTTGAGAGTTGTCTGTTCCAGGCATTGAGCTAGGCCCTCTGCGCTAGGCTCTGAACTCTCCAAACAGCTTTGAATTGACTCCATGTGTTGGCCAATTTTGCAGATGAGGAAAGGGGGTGGGGGGGGGTGTTAAGCAGCCTGGCAGTGCAACAAGAGTATGGTCTAATGTCCAGGAGTGGACAAGGGACACTGTGCCTGACAACTGTTTCAGTGGCATGGGATATTGGGGAGATTCCTGGCACGGAGGAGCAGGCATCTGATCACTTGTGATGAGACCCATTGGGTATTCTGGGTTCTGGCAGCCTTGACCTCTTCCAGAGCTCCTCTCTCCATCTAGAAACACGTTTGGTTGAGGATTATTTTTCTCCATCCCTCATTTCTTTCAAGAACTCACACATGTGTGGATTGATAACATGTCTTCGTTATCAAGTCTCTTTCCCTATAATCCTTTGTGCTAGTCAGCTACCATTGTGAGCAGTCCTGAACTGTTGGATGGATATTGTGTGTGTGTGTGTGTGTGTGTGTGTGTGTGTGTGCGCTTGTATGTGTTACACACATGTACATACATACACATGCATATGTAACATATATATGAAGCTGGGAGGCTTTGCTCAGTTTTATTCTTGTGATTTGGTATTTTATAGTTTGAGTTTCGGGAGTTCTTTTCTGTTCCCTGAGTCCTCCGTTCTTATCCTAAACTGCCCATTAGTGAGTAGAATGCCTCTCCACTCTGAGGACGCTGTAATCATCCGTTGTCTGTCTTGTGTTTCCTCAGCACGCCCCCCCCCCCACACACACACACACCAGCAGTTGTTCCTTTTGTTTGTTTTGGGTTTTGCTCTACTTGTTAGAGTTTGTCCCCAGATCTCTTGTGACCCTTGGCCTCATGGCCACTTCTAAGTGTGGGAGCAGAAAACTGCTTCTGCCTCTGAGGGGTGGGTGGCTTTTCTCCCGAGGTCGTTAGTGAGTCTCATCTGACTGGGTAGTCCCTCCCTCTCACAGTCAGCAACAATGGGGGGGGGAAGCATCCTGAAATTTCAGGCTATATTATCTGTCCTTTCTGCCCAGAGACCCACCCCTGCTCCAGGCACATGAACTTCCGGACATCTTGACATTGCCAGGCCTGTATCTGCATCAAGTCCTGTGCAGGTGTTCTCACACCCTTCTCCCAGGACCTCAGAGGCTTGCTCCCTCCTTTAAGTTTTTTCTCAAACAAACTTTGTCGATGAGGCTTCCCTCCAGGGTCTGGAACAAGGCTGGGAACCCAGTGGATGCTGAATCATAGCCCTGACTAATTTCGTGCACAACCAGATCACCAGTGCGTTAATACAATTATTTGTACATGTGGGGGGGGGAGGGTAATGTTCTTGAGCATACACACATGCCACAGCATGCCTGTAGAGATCTGAGGACAGTTTGCCCTAATCTGTTCTCCCCTTCCACCACGTGGGTTCAGAAGACGGTCCTTAGGTCATCAACCTTGGTGGCAACTGCCTTCACCCATTGAATCATCCTGCTGCCCCCTGTGTGGTTGTGTGTACATGTGTGTACAGGTACATGTATATATGCAGGTACCTGTGCACATGTGTGTGCTAGGTCAAGGCCAGAGGTCAACGTTGATGTCATTCCTAAGGTACTAGCCACCTTGTTTTTCAGAGGCAGAGTCTCTCACTGGCCTAGAACTTAGCAAGTAGGCTAGACTGGCTGGCCACCTGTGTCCTCCTTCCCTGCACTGGGGTTGAGAGGGTATACTCTCATACTTGGCTTTTTTTTTTTTTTACATGGTTCTGGTTTCAACTGTGTCCTCATGCCTGCTCTGAACAGGTGAGCACTAAACATTTCCCTAGAGAATATTGCCTGGAGTCCCCTGAGCCTCGCTTTCTGTCAGCCCACCTTCAAGAGTGACCCGTATTTGTTTAAGGAAGCCTCGTTGGCTGCATATTGTTAATTCTCTCTATGGACATCACAGCAAAGCACCCCAGAACTCTAGCAGTGGGCAGGTCCTCTCTCACAAGAGTCTTCTCTGTGGGGTACATCATGGCCCTACAGTACTTCAGAATGCTAGACAGGGCTTCAGGATCACAACTCCCCAGGCACAGGAAGCACAATGGCAGAAAGCTGGACACGCAGCTGCGGCAGGGAAGTTTACTTGGCAAGGAGAGTGGGAAAAGTGACGCGGGTCTCGCTGTGCTCAGATCCACCCAGATACACACGTGGGTGCCTTCCACTGCTCACACGTCCATGAATAGCTATGAAACCCGTGAATATCAGTGTTGGCATCTGCCAAGTGGGGGTTGCAAATTGCACATCTACTGATTGTAGTCCGCAGTAGAAATCACCCCTCTGTTGAAGGTAACCAAGATCATGATTTAAAAAATCACCCAGTGGCTTTACTGAGAACAGCAGGGAAAATACTACCTGCACACCGCCTGTGAAGGGGTGGCCCTGGGGGACTGAAGTTTCTGTTTTGGTTTCATGTCTGTTGCTGTGATGAGATAAACCTGAGAGCAAGCAACTTAGGGAGAGAAGGGTTTATGTTAGCTTACACCTCCAGGGCAGTCCATCGCCGTGCCGGAGTCGAGGCAGGAACCTGAAGCAGCTAGTCAGATCACAGTAAGAGCAGAGGGAAATGAGGGCACGCAGGAGCAGCTGCTTCTGTGGGAGTGTTTTATCAGTTACAGAAATGGACATAGAACAGAAACTGAGAAACACTGCAGGCTTCGCTCCCAGTGTGGCCACTCCTGGGACAAGACTCCACTTGGGGACAACTGAGATAGGCACCTTAGGGGATTTCTTAGATGACCTGGGTGACCTGGGTGGTTTGTAAGGACTGTAACCAATGCCTGGTGTGCAAAGGAGGCAGGAAGAGCACGTGGTGAACAGAGGTGACTGTTGGGTGCGGATGTGGTGGCTAACGTTCAGAGGGACAGACAAGGCTGATAGGCTTCAGCTTCTGGCTTCTCTCCACCCCTTTGGGGTTTCAGAAAGATGACACGCAACGTCTGCTCAGGAGTTCCCAGCCCCCTGCACAGAGCCGGCCAGACACGGGCTCCCGGGTCAGGAGGCGCCAGAGAGAAACAACTTCCCGGGATGAGGATGCTCCTGAGGTTAGTCTGGGTCTGTGTGCTTCTGTGGACACACGCTGGGTGTGGGACTGTCTTCCTGGAAGCCAAGGTGTCATGCTACAAGACTAATTTATTTCCAGTAAGATTTTAAGTCCACAGTTGGGTGAGTTTTGACAAAGTATGCTCCCTCATCATTAAAGTCCCAACACCCCAGAAAGCTCTCTAGTGCTTGTCTCTGGTCACACTTATTCAAGAAGCCACCCCAGGTAGGGTTTGCATGACCATGGGACGACTGGAATTTAGCCTGGAGGGTACCCTGTTCCCTTGGGGTCTCAGTTCCCACCACACCCTGCTACCAACACTTATTGAGATTTCTGTTACCATTTATTGAAAAATAAAACTCAGGGACAAATATTAAGGATAAAAACCTGAGAGAACTATGACTATGACACGCTGTTGCAGTCTACTTCCGGGCTCAAAAAACCATGCAACACCTTCACCCTGCCTCTTCCTCTTCCAAAGGCCTCTCTTTCCCGTCTCCTGAATCCCCCAGGGAGCTCCATGATCCGTTCTGGCCCGCTGACTGAATCCCTCCTCTGGAACCAATGCTCTACTCCATTGGATGTCAGAGCACAACACAGAGAAAATTTCCAAAACAAACACTGGCCCATTTCTTTGCAGAGCCACACCCAGTCCCCTTTCCTAGGCACTGGAGGACCATTGTGAGCACACCACTGCCAGCCACTCAGCCTCTCCTGAGTGTTTGGCTGATGGACTGATTGTTACCAGAGTCCAGCTGTTATCAGTTGAGCCCGTTCTAGTCTCTAACTAAATTTTATTACTCGTAGTAAATAGGCAGCCAAGGGAAAGCTGGGTGCCTGGCCGCTATCCTAGAAGCTGGATTCCCCCTGTCTGGGGTCCTCTCTGTCCAGCTCCAGTTGGCCCATGCAGCATGGCCAGGGTGAGCTCCCTCAGGAGGGACAGAGGGACATCACTTGACATTCCCTGGTGCCCCCAGAAATACTGTATACTTTAAGTCGAGGTGGGGTCATTGGTCTGGTGGATTGGTGTCCTCATAACTCTCTCTTCAACTTTCCTTTTTTTGTTTTCATAGTCTGATGAGGAAACTGAGGCTCAAAGACAGGCCACTTCCCAGATCCTCAAACTGGGGTGGCCAAGCTCAGATGTGCCCTTAGGTCTGTCTGGCTCCTGCAGAGCAAGCACTGCTTCCCTCCCCCACTCTCCCTGCCCTTGTCCCCCAGGTTCCTCCCTGTTTGGGACCCTCTGCTGGCCACACAGAGTGCCTGGGCTTCGAAGCAAACTTCTCCAAAGGTGAGGCATCAAAGCAGGGTAGCCGCTTGTTGTCCCAAGTTGCCTGTGGCCTGTGCCTCCCGAAGATTCCAGGGACCACACTTCTTTCCTGGGGGCGGGCCTAGCCTGCAGACCCTGGACCTCAGAGCTTCAGGGAGGCCATGGAGGTGAAGAGAGAGCCTTGCTGGTCCTAAAGGTCCTGTGAACCCAAGGGCTGCACTCCCTCCACAATGCTGTGTATCTCTAAACCTTGCTCTCGTGTCTCTGTGTCTCTATGTCTCTGTCTCTGCATAGGTGTTTGTCTCTCTGTGGAGAGCATTGCATCCTTGTCTGCCTGGTGACTCTAGGTCCCAGGGACAAGATGTGTGTCAGAGTTTGTGGGTGTGTGGTATCTCTTTGTCTTTCCCTTTTTCTTCATTTCTCTTGACTGCCTTACCCCCTCCCTACATACCATTACAATTCCACCCAGAGACAGGAAAACTATGTTCACGCAAATGCTTGTACACAGATGTCCAGCTCAGTCCACAACAGCCAGATTGGAAACAACATAAACAACCATCAGCCAAGAAATGCATAGACAGAATGTTGTTTGTCAGCCAGACACAGTGGGCTACACCTATAATCTCGGCACTTGTGCTGAGGCAGGAGGATTGTGAATTTGAGCCTGGCCTGGGCTACATATTGAAACCAAGACTCAGACAAAAGCAGAATTGTGATCTCTCCATACTCAATGTTACTGGACGTGAAAAGGAGTACAGTACTGATATGCACTGTAAGCCTAGCCACTGTTACCCAAAGTGATGAAAGCCAGTCATGCGCAGAACCCGGAATGAAAGGATCCCATGCATGGGAACTTATGTGGACAGGAAGTAGCTGAGTGGTTTCCAGGGATGAGGCAAGTGGGCGATCACTAGAGAGCACAGGGTTCTCTGCTGCAGTGAGCCATTCTGAAACTGCCTGTGTGATACTTCCTACATTGGGGAAACACTGAAGACGGTTGGTTACATATTACAAAAGTATGATTTGTATAGGGCATGAGTTCTATATTGATAAAACTGTTAAAAATAAATAAAAACCAACAAACAAAAGCCCTCACTCACATGTAAGGTGGCTTTGGATCCCATGGAAACAACTCTAGCCTCAGGGCCCAGTGTGGACCAATGCCAGCTCTGCTGTACATTTGCTGTGTGATATTGGGCAGGGCACATAACCTGTCTGGGCCTCAGATGCCTCACTGCGAGAGTCACAGAGGTCCCCCACAGGGTCCCCAGGGTCTTGCCGGCATCCTTGTCTCAGGAGGTACTCCATCAGTGCTCAGCGGTGGGAGATTACCTCATTTTTCTTCAGCCCAGTGAGGTTTTGCCTGCCACCTCCCTCAGTGCCTGGCAAGTGCCCATTACCAGGCTAATGATTGCCCAGAGCTGAGTTAAATATCTGCCTGTGCACCCGTGTTTCTGCCTGGTGAGTCCAGCTACCTCTCCTGTGCACAGAGAACCTCAGCCTTGCGATCTGTCCTGCTGCTACTTAAATGAACTCTGTTTAATGAATAGCTCCCTTTGGTTAAAATACACAGAACCATCCAGAAGGTTTCTGAGGCCTGTTGCCCCACAGCCTGCATCTTCTGTTTTTGCTAATGAAGAGAAGGGATGTGGCCTGTGGAGGTGGCTGTGCAGGACTGAAAAGAACACCTTCGGCTCCATGGGGAAAACAGTTTTTCTCTCCCCACATGACACCTTGGCCCATTTTCTGAATAACTGCCTTGTTTGGGCTGAAGTTCTACCTTGTAACTTTGCACAGCAACCCATTTCCTGGATCAGTGCATCTCCTGGGGGGAAACCATCAGACTTGGAACATCTAGATTCAGCAAGGAGAGCTGTGAAAAGCTGAGGTCTTTGGATCCTGTCCGGGTGGCAGGAGTTGCCTGACCTTGCCTCCACAGGCCTAGGGGTCTGTTGCCCTCCATCTCCCAGCCAAAGCAGGGCAGGCCTCCCCTCCAGTCCTGTGAGATACAAGCAGCCACACAGGCATCCTCACAGGTGGAACTTCACACAGCCAGGGCTATTCTCAGTGGTCCCACCCAGGTTTTTCAATCATGCCTGCCTCCACAGGCACCCCAACTCTGCCTGCCTCCTGCACAGGCATGCATGCCCCTTTCAATGTCTTTCACACTTCTGCCATGTGTGTTTGCATTCCATTGGGTGGAGAAACCATAACTTCTTCCCATTTCACCCCTTTCCTTTCCTGCCCTTCTACCTCTGTTACATGAAACTTTAAACTGCAGAGGACTACCAGACCTGCCCAGTGCTCTATAATCCCAGCTGCTTGGAGAACGAGGTGGATCATCAGTTCAAAGCCAGCCTGTACAACTTAGTAAAACCCTCAGCAGAAGTACAGAGCATGCCAGGGAACAGAGTGAGCAATGTTTTGGTCCCTCTCACTGCATCAGAGGTGGCTTCTTGGAGGCAATGCCCACTGGGCTCTGAGGATCTGGTGAACACCAGTTCTGCAGCTGTCCAGTGCCTAGTGCCTTCTCAGTCCCAGGAAGTCAGCTGGAAGTTTCATGCCTGGTATCTTTGGGTGTTAGACCCTCCATCTGTTGATTATGTGGACAGACTGAGGCTGACCGAACCATTCCTTTCTTGTTTAAGGTTCTATTCCAAAACCCCGTTGTCTGTGTGTTTATACCCTGCAGTGCCACACTTTGACATTTTAATTGGCACATATAATCATCTTCATCAATGGAGTGCAGTGTGATAATATACATGTGACATGTGACTTGCATACTATCACATCTGTCACCTCTGTGAATCTCTAAAGTTCAGACTCATCCAGTTGCTTTGAAATTTATGAATTGTCAGCTACAGTGACCCTGCTGCACTGTGGAATGTGAGGTCTAATGCTCAAAGCTCAGTTACACCATATGTTTGTTTTCCCATTGAGGATGACCCATAGTCCTTCAATAGATGCTTGCTAATCTGTCTCGGGGTATCAAAAGCCTCATTACTTCAACACTGAAGAATCAGAATTAAGTGATAGTGTCTGTCTGTCCAAGTATTCATCTATGTATCCATCTGTTTGTCCATCTATCCACCCATCATACATATATGCATACATCCACCCATTTATCCATCTGTCCACCCACCCATCCATCCATCCGTTCACACATCCATTTACATACCCACCCCTCCATTTATTCATCTCTTCATTAATCCACCCACCTACAAATCTGCTCATTCATCCATTCATCAAATCATTCCAGCTATTCATACATCCATACTCCACATATCTGTTCATAAGTCCATGCTCCATCCAGTTATCTACCTATCTATACATACTGTGCTGGCCAATTTTATGTTAGCCTGACACAAGCTAAAGCCATTTGGGAAGCAGGAGCCTCCATCGAGAAAACGCCCCTATCCACTGGCCAGTGGACAAGCCTGTGGGGAATTTTCTTAACTGGTAATTGATGTGGGAGGGCCAAGCCCATTGTAGGTGGTGACAGTCCTGGGCAGGTGGTCCTGGGGTGTATAAGAAAGCCGAATGAGCAAGCTTCGTAAAGCAAGGCAGTAAGTAGTGCTCCTTCTTGGTCTCTGCATCCGTTCTTACCTCCAGGTTCTTGCCCTGACTTCTCTCAATGATAGGCTGTAATATCTGAGGTGACATTGACCCTTTCTTCCCCAGGTTGCTTTGGTCATGACATTTATCACAGTAAAAGAAAAAAGTAACTATGACACATATATGCATACATACATATATTCATGTCTTCCTTCATCAATACATTCATACATATGTACATACACACATTCGTACCTCCATCCTTCATCCACCCACTCATCTGTCCATTCTGCTATTCTCTGCCTGCCCACTGGTAGATCCACCATTCCATTCGTTTATCCATTCCTCAGTCCTTTCGTTTACCCATCCATCCTTCTTGCAAGAATCCAAATGGGCCTGCCATGGTTCCTTCCTGTGGCCACTGTTGCAGGTGGAATGGGACATTTTGGAGACTCGTGACCATCTATCCTTAACATGGCAGAAAACACACTGTGCCACTCACTCTCTCTCTTCCTTGCAGGAGTGTGAGCCATCCTTGAGCGGCAACATCACAGCGTTTGCACTGAAAGCCAGGGTTGTCTATCCCATCAACCAGAAGTTCCGGGTGAGCACTCCGAGTTCCATCTTAGCCGTGAAGTTTACTCCATAATGGGCGTGGCTCCATGGGAGGGCAGGGATCAGATGTGAGTTTCCATCCTATCTGGAAGTTTGATATACAATGGAACAAAACATGAGAGTTGGCCCATTCTGTGTGGGCACAAGGAGGCCACAAAAAAGGTCAGGAATTACAGCTGCTTGATATGCACAGATGGCAGCTACCCCCACAGTGGGATGCTAGCCTCCCTCCGGGTGCCTCAGGCCCCAGCTCTTGTCTCTATCCATATGGCTCAGGGCTAATGCCAGATGCTATACTTCCTAGACACTTATACTGGGCTGAGAGATTATCACACAGTTGGCATTTCCACTTTGTGGCATTCCCAAAAAGTAAATGGACTGTTCAAGGTCACATGCAGGAGGAGGCTAGATCTACCCGCCACACTTGGCAACAGGTCTTGCACCCATGACTGTGACCAGGGACCATTGGCTGGAGTCTCTATGCAGAAAGCAGTCATAATGGATGGAGGAGCTGAGCCCATGAGGTGTCCTATGGACAGTGTCCTGGCCAAGAGTGTTTGGGAAAGGACTGGCATCCTGATACTCAGGAAAGTATGCTCTGAGTCTCTAGGGTGCCATTCCGACTCCCAACTCAGCCTTTCCTGCAGGGCCTTTCTCGCTGTGCTGTGGAATGGGGTGTGTGTGTGTGTGTGTGTGTGTGTGTGCGCGCGCGCGCGTGTGCACGCGCACGTGTGTGTGTGTGTGTGTGTGTGTGTGTGCGCGCGCGCGCGCGCGTGAGCGCGTACTTCTGCCTCACCAGCTGTTTGGACCTCAGGCAAGACAGTGTGTGGAAGGGCTCAGAACCATGGTTTGCTCAGTCAGCGACTTCCTGCACCAGAGGGTGTTCCCAGACCCTCCCTGTGGAAGCCTTGTGATGAGCAGCATCTGGTTGTGCTGCAGGAGTTGTTAGGGTCAGAGCCTGGGCCCTGGTAGGCCAACAACTGAGCTTACCCACCCTCAGCAAGCCAGTTAAAGAGACAACAGCAGTGAAGAACAGAGAAAGGGGATGTATTCAATGTGGTCACACTGGGAATAGCAATAAAGAGGTCCAATCACACACATGCATGCGCGCGCACACACGCACGCACGCACGCACGCATCCTATGCTCACCCCAGGCCAGTCCATCTTCAGGGTCCTGACATGAGGTTTATGTTCAAACAGAAGAACAAGAGGTTTGCGTAACTAAGCAGTCTGGGTCATGGTGTGGCCCCACCCCCACCCGTCTCTGACCCATCACTGCAGCCTTGCCATTTCCTATAAGATCTGGCAGGTCATCAGAACTGTGTGATGCCTCTTTCTGGGAGACAATCCTCCCCCGCTGACTTCAGCCTTCCCTCCTCCTGGTGTAGACTTTCTGGAGAAATTCTAATTCCTTGAGGTCCGTTGTTTCAGTACTCTGATAGATTGGGTGGGAGTTGGACGGCTCAGTCGGTAAAGTGTGCGCTTTGCAAGCACCAAGCCTTGCGTTCAGCCCCCAGAATCTCTGTATAAAAAGCTGCATGTGGTGATGTGCACTTGTAACCCTAGCACTTGGGGTACAGAAGCAGACAGATTCTGGGGCTCACTGTCCAGCCAGCCTAGCCAATCCATGAGCCCCAAGCCAGTAGGAGAACCTGCCTCAAAAAACAAGTTCAATAGGAATGACTAGGAATGACTGCTAAGGTTGACCTCTGGCCAACACACACACACACACACACACACACACACACACACACACACACACACACA
>CABHPQ010160842.1:0-12024 GCA_902168405.1 Peromyscus aztecus | reverse complement strand
ACACACACACACACACACACACACACACACACACACACACACACACAGTGGGGGTTGGGAGAAATCTAAACCTCTGCTAGGCCAGTTACAATCATGGCTGACTGACCTGCTCCCCCAGCACACTGTGAAAAGCTTACTCAGCTCCTTACTGTCTGTCAGGTGAGTGGAAGGCACTTGTATGTCAATATGCTGTGGCCAGTTGAGCAGTCCAAGGTGTTTCTGGGTTGCTATAGGCTCCCTGGACCCCCATTCCCATAGCCAGACAAGCAGCCATAGAGAAATGGCAAGGGACCCCAGCAGCCCAGCAGACCTCGAGAAAGGCAAGCCCCAGCAAAGGCAGATTCCAGCAGGGCACTCAATCTAGAAAGGTCCAGAAGCAGGACATGAGGAGGTAGGAGCAGGGGCCAGCTCAGCCTGTGTAGGCTCAGAGGCAGGTGACAAGGCTAGACAGAGAACTGAGCACTTCCAGTTATTCCAGGGACCAGACTGTGACTAGTGCTACACTGGGTTTAGTTAGGAGACAAGGGCCTGCCAGATGGCTATCAAGGCTTGTGGCAGGAATGACCTTCATCAAAGCAGGGGCCTAGCACACATCATCAAAAGGGCTCCTGGGGGCTGAGCCAGCCACAGAAGAGACAAAGGAGGGAAGGCTGCTTTCCAGAGGGTCGTCCGGGGCTGGGCAGATGGGAGCAGAGGTGTTTAGGGACAGATCCTAATGGCTCCAGAGCAGGAGCCCGGTACAGAGGGCTGGCCTCGTGGAGGCAAGTGTGGGAAACAGATGAGCCATGACTCAGTCCGTCAGGTGTGGGCTTGACCATGGTCGGAACAGAGCTTGGTCTGTGCACACTCACCCCAATGGTCAGCTCAGTCAAGTCTCCTCTGTTCCCAGCCTCTGGCTGATGGATCCTCCCACCCGTCGCTACATGAAAACCTGACACAGGCGGCAGCCATCTTGCCCCACCTACCCCACCAGCCAGCAGAGGCCTCACCAGCCAGCAGCCTGGGCAGCCTGAGCCAGGCTGGCAAGGAGGATGGCAGCTCCTCTTCCAGCATGCACTCAGCCTACAGTGACGACAGGCTCCTCCACTGTGCCTTCCTCCGGGTGGGCAGCTTCCCTGAGGTGCTGGTCTGTGAGAGGTAAGGAGCAAACGCCGGACAGTGGAGCTGCAGTGGATGAGGCAAAGGAGGAACCAGGTCCAGAAAAGCGAAATGACTCAGCCATGGACACGCTGAAGCACGCTGTCAGAGCTGGGGACCAGATACTTTCACTGCTGGCCACACGGCCTGGGTCAACATTGGGGACACAGAGTCGAGCCCGAGGCCTGGAGAGAGGTGACAAGGGAGCGGTGTTTGAACACTGATGTGTCCCAAACTGTAGTGCAGCAAACACCCTGGGAGTTTGGGCAAAGCTTGCAGTACCTGCAAAAATTGTCGCAGGAACCTGAGGGTCTGATCACTGTTACTCATCGCTCAAGCTCCGTTGCATGGCAAAGGGGCCTGGACCAGGTTTGGTGATCCATAAACACCAGGCAATATTTCCTCTACTTTGTGAAAGGATCAGAGAGGCTGAACAGCTTGCCAAATTCACACCGCAGTGAGTGATAAGCCAGGTTTGAGTGATAAGCCACCTTATCTGTGAGGCTCTGGTGCCATGTCACCATACTCACTTTGTGGTCTGCTGGCAGGGGTATGACAGGTAACTGTCCTCAGGCCTCTGTCCCCTGCAGTTCCAGGAATCCCTGGATGCCTTAGTTACTTTTCTATTGTTATGCTAAGATATGTAATCAAGGCAACTTACAGGAGAAAGAGTTCATTGAAGCTTTCAGTTCCAGAGGGTTAGAGTCCCGGACCACCATGGTTGGGAGCCTGGCAGCAGGCAGGCAGGTATGGCAACTGGAACAACAGGCGAGCAAGTAGGAGGCAGAGAGAGAAGTAACAAGGAATGGTATGGGCTTTTGAAAACTCATAGTGTGCTCCCATGACACACCTCCTCCAACAGGGTCACACCTTCTAATCCTTCCCAAACAGTTCCACCAAATGGGGACCAAATATTCAAACACATGAGCCATTCTCATCCAAACCACCACAACAGGGCACAATCCTGGCCCAAGAATAAGAATGAGTGGGCTTGGAATCTTGTTGCCAGGGGAGGTGTCCCTGGGTTGAGGGAGAATAGCATGGACCACATTCTCGCATTTACACTTACAGACTTCAAAACTGTGTGGACAGGTGTTTTTATTCAAATGCATTTGTCTGTGAGGAAGAAAAGGGTCCCCAAGGCAATCTGTGTCTGTGCTTAATGGCTCTGGCCTCTGCTCTCAAAGTCACTTTGTCACGCAGACCTAAGGCTGTCTGTACTGAGGAAAGATGGCCTGCGGGGACCGAACATACTACAGAGGACACACCGAGCCTGCTCCTCTGGCTTTCTCTCTGGGAACAGTTGTCTCCAATGTCCCAGGAAGCTGTGCCCTGACACTTCCTGTTCCCTCAGCTGAGGCTTCCAGCAGCAGTCTAGACTTCTCTAATCCTGAGTGTATGTGAGGAACGTGAACCGGGGAAAGACACACCACAAAGACCAAGTAGAGACCAGTGTCCTTTCCCCATCCTGGCTCCTTACCCTTTGACCCCGTCTGCTTCTTTCCGGTGGATCAGTGCGGATATTGACCTGTGTGTTTGCAGCCTCCACCTGAAAGACCTGCTTCAGGTAGACACAGCGCTGAGACAGGAGAAGCACCTGGTAGGTAGAGTCGTTGGCCTTCTCTTCCTGACCTGGGGACCAGATGGGGTATGAGACTCCCTGTGTGCACAGAGCCCCAGATGTGTGAAGGACACAGACCTGGGTGAAAACAGATGTGGTAACGGGAGTGATGAGGAGGGGTCTGGGTGTGGTGAAGCATTCAGTGCCACTGACAGGACTTGGCCTTTCATTTTTCTGGAACAGGAGCCATCTAGAGGTGAGCTCATGCTCAGGCCGCACCTGCTGAGGACACAGGGTAGGGAGAGCACAGTGTGAGGGGAAGACACTTAAGTCAGTAGCTGCCATTAACAGCAGCTGCACACAGGCCGAGGCCGTGGGGAGGCCGGACACTGCACACATCACCGAGGGAGCAGAAAACTGTATGAGCGCTTCTAAGAAAACCAAGCATGTGATGACCAAAGGACCAGTGACTCTTCCCTGATTATCCATCCTAGAGAGTCCATGTTACCACCAGCCCCTTCGTGAATGTTTACCACAGGGGTCTGTGATGATACCTGGCTGATAGAGTCCTACAGTGGAGTAATGCATGGAGATGGTACCCTCTAGGATTCCCTTGGGACCCCCGATTCTGGGAGGCCCCTTCTTGGTTTATGGAGCATCTCCTCCTGTGGAGATAGGACTCTGGGAGGGCTCTGCACATCCCAATTCTTTAGAGGTCTCTCTAACTCTGTTACAAGGAAGCAAGTCTCCATGTGGAAATGGGGGTCATGAAGGGCTCTGCACAGTGTAAGCACTGAGTCAATAGTGTAAGGAGGGGAGGGGAGGGTCAGTGGAGAGAGAAGGAAGAGAAGAGGGTAGGAAGGTGGGGAGAAGGGAGGAAGAAAGGAAGGGAGGGGAGAAATATTCTTTAGAAGCTTCATAAAACGCAGCCCAGGACAGGGATGGCCAGGATATATAGTCTCTTTTATATATGGATCCTTTCCTCCAGCAGTAGCGATGTCAGGAGGGAGGGCACTTCTCAGATGTTTCTCTCACTTCCCTTCTGCTGACAGATGTTCATTCAGATTCTTAAAGCATGCCTCCTGGACCTTTTTCCTAAAAAGAAGCCTGATGATGAACTATACCAAAAGATCCTTTCAAAGCAAGAGCACGTAAGTCTTTAGTCTGTATCTCAAGGTAACTCAATAAAATGTTTAAATAATAAACCATATCATGATACACATAAAAACATTTTCCTTTAATGTATAAAATGGTTTTTATAATATACATTTGAACACAGTGTGGTCTCATGTGAAAATGTATGTGCATATGTAAAAAGGACACTTGCGGTGACCCACAGCTCGGGTCCTGGAACCCTGACTAGGGCTAGCAAAAGGTAAAGAAGGGACAGACACACATACAGGAGAGCTGGGACCAGATGGGAGTGTGCTCACTCAGATGAACGGGACCCTACTACTGCTGGCAACCTCAGCATATTTACTAGGAACATCAGAGGAAGGGGAGGTTGGTAGTCTCAGTAGGAGGTATCTGTAGGTGAGTAGTCTCAGCATTACATCTATCTCCTGAAGAAGTTGGCCCCACATCTCCTTGGTTACCTGGGAACACAGCTTCAGAGAAGCAGGGACCATTCCTCCCCTCCACATTGGGGTTTGAAAGAGTCACTCAGAGTACCCCATGATCTCTCCTGAGTATGGAATGAGTCGCAGATCTAGAAATGCTGTCAGCCTGGAGGATGTTGCTTCTTAACACTGAATCCAAGAACTGACACAGTTGCCCACCTCATCAAAAGAAGAGCTGGACCATGTAAGGCTCCTCACGGAAGCAGGTCCTGTGCTGTCTGTTCACGGTGCTGAGACCACACTGGACCAAAGACTTCCCCTGAAGGTGGTGTCCCAGGGAGAAAGAAGCTGTGCAAGCTGAGCTGTACTTCCTGCTCTTGAACCCACCAAGTACTTACCACTTCCTCTTTGAGGTGTAGTGTATAATCCTTCCCCATGGAAACCCTATGAGTGAAGAAGGAATATTCCCACCCAGCCCCTAGAACACCCATTTTCTGAGTTTGTAAAGATTGAAAGACACGATTTGATTGTTTGCTAAGTACTGACTATAGTTTCAGGAGGATGTAGAGGAAAATCAACATTCATTCTTGGTGTCCAGTGTTTACTGAAGTAAAAGAGTTTTTACCCTTACACCTTAAATACGTTTTAACTTTATGTGTATGAACACATGATGTGGGCGTGGGTGAGTGTGCCACAGCGCGTGAGTGGAGGTCAGAGGACAGCTCTGGGGAGTCGGTTCTCTCTTTCCATCTTTGCATGGCTTCCGGATAGCAAACTCGGATATCTAGGCTCACACAACCGTTGCTTTCTCCCGCAGAACCATCTCTCTGGCCCAGCATTAAACCCTAAGACAATGCCCAGAACGTCTCATTACTGTTAAGATACATTTGTATAAAATATCTGTCAAAAATATAAGAACATTTATTCTTCTAGAATTTGAGTTTTACGCGTTTTTCTTTGTATATTTGTTCTTCTCCTTCACCCCAGGATTTGGAGGAGTTAGAAAAGGGATTTCAGGCCAGATTGACAAACATGGAAATGTTGGGCACCGGTGACCCCGGCTACGTTTCCCTGGCAGATGTGGAGAGGAAGGAGAGAGAGCTCTCGGAGCAGCTCATAGACAATGTGAGTGCTGCCCTCTCTTCCCATGGGGATCTTGGTTTCTGCAACAGTGACATTGGCGAGATTAAAGAGGTGACACTACCATGTCCCATCTGGAAGGTACAGTTAGAGAGTGGAGATTTACAGAGGGAAGTTTTTATCCATTTATGTTTTCAGCGGGCTGTTTTTATCACTGAAAGCCATGATTCCTATAGGCAGTCAATGTCACTACTACTCCATAGTAGAGTGGATTCTGGGAGCGTCTCCCACCCTCAGCTTCACGAAACATGCTTCTCATGCCACAGAAGAGGGCTTCCTTGGAACACTCCTTTCTCTTTTTGACTCCGTGGCCTCCTGGCCATGCATCTGTGTGAAGCAGATGTGTCCTGGCCACCTCCTGTACTGGGGAGTGGGGATTCAGATTTGCTTGCACAAGTCCTTGCCCAAGAGACTTGGAGGCAGCTACAGTGAGCAAGGAGGACCACCTGGCTCCCATGCTGCTGTGGAAAGGTGCTGGGGGAGGCTGAGATATGATTGAGGGACATGTTTCTTTCCCTTCAGGATCTGAAAGGGCTCCTTCGAGGGCCATAGAGAGGCCAGTCAGAAGGGATGCTGACCCGTATGTGAGCAGACACAAGCCAGGGACAGCTGGGAGGTAGGATGGCAGCTTAAAGAAGGAGTGGTTTATTTGGGCTTCCAGTTTCAGAGGGTCAGAGTCCTTGATGACAGAGAGAAGGCATGGCTGCAGGAGCAGGAAGCTGAGGGCTCACACCCTGGACCACAAGCGTGGAGCAGAGTAGAGAACTAGAAATGCCACAAGTCTTTAAACTCTCAAAGCCTTCCTCCAATACAAGGCCACACCTCCTAAGCCTCCCCAAACAGTGCCACCAACTGGGAACCAAACATTTAAATGCCTGGGGCTATGGGGAACATTCATTCAAGGGGCACAGTTACTTTTCTCAGCTCTGTGACCAAATACCTACCAAGTAAGTACCTTAAGGGAGGAATGGTTTGTTCGGCTTACAGTTCAAAGGAATATCATCTGTAGTGCTGATGGCATGGTTGCAGGAACTTGAAGCAGCTGGTTACATTGTATCAACAGTTAATGTTGGCACTCCCCTTGCATTCTCCTTTTTATTCACTCTGGGACATCCAGCCCACAGGATGTCCACATTCAGGATCAGTGTAGACTAAAAGGATCTGAACCAAATACAGCCAGTGACAGTCACATTCTGTGACATCTCGGTTTTTCCTGGTCCTGTTGCTCTGCCTCAGGGTGTGTTCTACTCAGAAGTAAGCAAACGAGGCACACAGATGACACACAGCCTGCGTGCTGGGAAGGACGGCCACCAGACTTCCTGACATCCTTGATGCTGAAGCTTAGATCATCCATGTTGTCACACTTGAAAGTCCCCAACTTCCCAAGCCATGAATTGACTATTCCTGGCTCTGGTCCTGCTAAGATGCGGCGTGGGAAGCTGGATTTCAAAAGCAGAATTTCACAGTCAGCATCTTCTCTGCCATTTGGCTCTTTTGTACTTCTGGAACATGACTAATAGTTAGCGGCCTCCTGAGTTTTTATTTTAGGCCATATTTAATCCCTTGGAGAGATCCTGGAACTCACAGGGTCTCATTGTCTCACATTTCACGCTCCCAAGAAGTAATTGTGACCTATGTGGAGTCTTTAAGCAGTGCTCATAACTTCCTTATTGGCAGTGATGCCCTGTGTTTGCTGAAAACACCTCTGTAATATGCCCACAGTAGCTGGGGCAGAGTGGAGGGCCTACCAGAGGACACTGCCCAGATAAACCCACTTCAATTGCAGAAGGGTTGAGAATCTCTGATGGGAATAAAGTATAAGCTGCGCCTCCCAGACACTTGAATACGATTTCCCCATTGCCTGCTTCTCGTGCTCATTTCACAGATGGGAGCTTTCTGGAAGCAGATGGAAAGCATCCAACCCATTCTCGTGGACCAGTTGAAATGCTCCAGCTCCAAGGCACGGCAACTCGTGACGACCCTGACAGGAAGAATGATTGCTGCTGAAGGGCTGTTGTGTGATTCTCAGGACCTGCAGGCCCTGGTAATGCAGGACATGAGAAGGGGTGGGAAGACACTCAAACACCTCAGGGACCAGGGGGTCAGACACCTTCGTGTTGTAGAGGGGGATTAGCACCCCAGAAAAGGGCAGTGAATCCACCTACTATCCATCCATCACCTACCCCATCTGCCCCATCTATCCATTATCAATCATCCATCCATCACACAAGCATCCATCATCTACCCTTTAAAAACACAGGATCTATTTTATATGTGTACAACTGTTTTGCCTGAGTGTATGTATATATACCAGGTACATGTCTGGTGCCCAAGGAGGTCAGAAGAGGGTGCCAGATCCTCTGGAACTGGAGTTATGGATGGTTGTGGACCGCCAAGTGGGTACTGAGAACCAAAGGCATGTCCTTTGCAAGAACAACAAGTATTCTTAACCACTGAGCCATCTCTCTAGCCCCTTGTTAATTATACATGTATGCACACACTCGTGTGTTTGTGTGTGTGTGTGTGTGTGTGTGTGTGTGTATCTGTCTGTCTGTGTGTCTGTGTCTATGTGTGTACATGTAAGTGGTTGCAGAGGCCAGAGGGGTCAGGTCCCCTTCAAGCCAGAGTTACAGGCCATTGTGAGCCACCGGACGTGGGTGCTGGGAATCAAACTCAGGTCCCCTGGGAGCGCTGTACATGTTCTTAACTGCTGAGCCATCTCTCCAGCTGTCTGCCTATTTTTACACCCACCCACCCACCCATCCATTTTACCCACCATCCAATGGTGGGGGTGCTGATCAGATCAGGGTTCTCAGTGATGACTGCACATTGGTATTTTCTGGGGAGCTTTAAAGACTCCGATGCTTGGGCTCTGGCAGATCTCCATCCAGTGGTCAGGCTTAGGCTGACACCCAGGAGCAGAGAGGTGTGGGAGACAGGGTCCTAGAATCTGGGCTTCCTAGAGAACAATGGTTGAAACGTTTGGGGGCAGGACAGGACTGGTCTCTGAAGTAGCCCCCTAGAGAAGCAGGCATACTGGTGCTAAGTGCCCAGTGGCTTATCCCAGACTCTGAAAGCATGGGGGAGGCTTCCATCCCCGCCTAAGATGCAGATGGGGAGAGAGGGAGTTCACCATGAATAGAGTGTGGAATTGGAGCCCACTACCTCCTCCACCAAGGCGGAGCCCTGACACCCAGCCATTGTCACATGTCTCCCTATAGGATGCCCTGGAGAGAACAATGGGTCGGGCCCACATGGCGAGAATGGTGGAGTTCCTGAGGACCCAGATCCAGGAGGAGACCAAGTGCCGGCTGGCCGCCATCTCCCGTGGTCTGGAGCTGCTGACTGTCCAGGGACAGCTGTCGGGGAGGCAGAAGGAGGAACTTCTGACCCAGCAGCACAAGGCCTTCTGGGAGGAGGCAGAGTGCTTTGGCAGGGGTGAGCTAGTGAGCCTGAGTTGGAGACCCGGCAGAGTATGGCCTGTAACACTAAGTCAGGGCTGCCTTCCCTGCTAGTCCTGGGCATGGGCTGCCGCTGTCAGGCCCGGCCTCCCTCTCTATAGAGCGGAGTAATCAGAGTCTGTGTGAGATCAGGGCCGTTGTCTATTCCCGGTGACCCAGGCTGACAAGACCTCAGTGTCAAGGCAGGACCACAGAGAATTCAAAGGAGCACAGGAAGGGAGAGGGTGTCAACCAGAATGGACACAGAGATGCCTAGGGGTGGTCCATGCTAACCACATGCAGCCCCAGCCGTGCCCAACTGAAGGGCTAGCTAGTGAGGGTGAGCCAGGTCATCACGGGTGGAGACATGCTACACAGGGTCCCCATGTCTGCTCCTGCCCGCAGGGCCAGCTGGAGGTAGACTAGGCAAGCTTGAGATCCTTGGGGTCACCATCAATGAGACCTGCACGGGAAAACAGGTCTGTGACCTGCAGCGAAGGGACTGCCTGTTAGGTCATAGGAGTGGGTCTCTGTGGCCCTGCTAGAGAGTCACTTCCTGTTCTGTGGTTCTTTCTAATGCCAGAATTCATGCAGCGGGGCAAAGACCTGGTCCAAGCGTCTCTGGCTCACCAGGCAGAGGTGATGGCGGAGCTCACACAAATCCAGGAGGAAGAGCGGAGAAGTTTCCTGGCTGGTTCCCCGCTGACCTCGGACCCAGGGGAGTTCCTCAAGGTGACTCTGCCCCTGCTCTGTCCCCAGGACTTTGCCCTTACAAGCCGAGCCTGTTCCATCAGACCTCAACTCAGGCCTCCCTGTGCCAGGCACGAGACCATAGCCAAGTCCCTCAGTCTCTGGGCTCCTGATTCCTCTGTCATGTGCCAGTGATGAGCATCCCAAGCTGGGCTGCTGAGAGAAGGTGGGGAATCTGTAGCAAACACACCAGAATGATGGCTCATGGCACACTGATCGTGTAAGGCCCAAGCCTCTTTCAGAACTGTCCTCGGCCATGGGAGTGGAGCATCCCCCAACTCTGGCCAGGCAAGTGGTCAGGACCAGGGAGGTGGCCCCACTAGAAGATGCCCTGGGTCCCAGTAGGAAGAGGACAGGAGGCCCATGGGAGGGCAGGAAGCGATGTGCCAGCTTTCTGGAGAGAAAACGAGCAGCTTGGAACCAGTGGGACAGTGGAAGAGGCTGGGCCACAGTACAGCCACAGGACCATGAGGACAGGGCAGCAGGGAGAAGCACCATGGTAAAGCAAGGACCTGCCCTCACTTTCCACTCCCCATGAGCTCTAGCTCTAGCTAGGGCCATGCCCAAGAGTCAGGAATGTACCCTTAAAGGGGTGGTGAGAAAATTAACCACAGTAAGAAGAAGATAGGCCTCAGCTCTTTGTCACCTTCGGATAACTCTCTGCTCAGGCTGAGCCCCAAACGTGACAAGGTGATAGGCATTTATGTCCTAAGATCCAGCTTGGACCAGACAACATGGCTGGTGTTCAGGGGACAAGAGATAGCAGGTGAATGAATGAATGAATGAATGAATGGGCAAATGAGTGGACACTGAGCTCCAGCCCACCTTCAGGATGCCCATTTCTAGTCCCTGCCCTCCAATCTCATCTCATACCCACTCCACACCATCCTATAGGCAGACAAGGGCTCTACAAGCATCCAGTTGTGGTAGCTGCTGCTCAAGCATGGGTAACCTTGGTTCCTGTGCCCCCCCCAGCCCTCATTTTTATGGACTATCTAGACATTTCTCCTGATGGGATGGCCCCTGTGCCCTTCCCATACTGTGAGAAGACACTCTCTGTCCTTGTGTCCTACCCTACCCTCTGGCTATGTAGAAACCTCTGATAACCTGTTGGTCTGCTCCATGTCCGGCTGTTCTGTTGGCTCCCTAGAGGCAGGGTCCAACTTATGGCTGGCAGGGCCTGGTTGCTTCTTGTCTACACGGGCCTCTAATCACCTGTCTGCTTTACCCTAGGTCCCCAGGTAGGACCCCTGGGTATGGTAGGTCACCATCAGAGGAAGTCAGAGAGGGTGTTGTCTGGTGACAGGACATGGAAGAGATAGCAAGGGTGGCCGGGTAGACACGCCTCATCACTGTAACAGAGGCCCAGACTGGCTTCCCGGGAGTTGGATTTGAAGTGCTGACCTCAGACACAGTTTGCAAGCCACTGAAGCCGTGTGGCAGCTCCATGCCTCAGTTTCTTCACAATTATATTGGGTCGAATATTGGGCCCAGCAGAGATGTCAGTCATCTGGGGGGAGTTTTGCAGAAAACCAAAGAGAGCAATTTTCTTCTGTACTTGGTTCCTGTTTTAACTACAGGCTTTTCATGAGGTCCTGGAGAGACAGCGGCTGACACGGAGTGACCAGGAGGAGGAGGAGGACATCAGGGTCGCTGAGGCCATGGCCGCACTCTGTCAAGTAAGTGATTGTATTACTCTTCTTGTTGCTGTAACAGAAACACCTGACAAGAAATGAGTTGAGATAGGGTTGGTTCTGGCTCTCAGTCCATCATGGTGGGGAAGGCATGGCGTCTGGCTGCACTGCATCTTCAGTCAAGAAGCAGAGAAACATGCATGCTGGTGCTCAGCTTGCCCCCTTTTATTCAACATGGGATCCCTGTTCACAAAGTGGGACTGCTCGCATTCAGCATGAATGATGCCCCTCTTGGTTAAGCACACCTAGGAATGTCCTCACAGACTCACTCACAGGTGTGTCTCCTAGGTGACTCCAAGTCTGCCAAGTTGACAATGAAGATTACAGTGGCTTAGCCAGACAACAGAGCAACCTTCTGCTCTGCTCATGTGAGAGAACCCCTTGATCCTCCTATCCTCTGGGCCAGGACACTAGAGGCAGGGTCAGGTGGCATTTTACTTGCTGCCTGGAGGATCCACAGACCACATCTCTGTCATGGGCTCTTCAAATCCATGTTGGATATTGGGAGCTTGATACACCTTTGAATCTGTGCCTAGGTAAGTTAGAGCTGCCCTTTTCTCCTCACAGTTGGCTTTGAGGAGACAGGAAGAAGTGCATGAAGGCCCCCAGGTGTAGGGCCCTGGGACACACTGATGAGAAGGGCAGAACCCAGGCTGAGGGATGGAAAAGGGGTAAAGAAAGATGCTGGTAAGGAAGGATATAACACACACCTCAGGGCCAGGCAGCACTATTGGGAGAGGTGA
>CABHPQ010160841.1:30950-39475 GCA_902168405.1 Peromyscus aztecus | reverse complement strand
CTGCAGCAAGTCTTAGATGCAGGACCTAAAAACGAAGAGCCCCTAGAGTGCAGCTCTCTGATCTTCTTCTTTATTCTGTCCTGGAAGCAGGCAAATATTTCTTTCATTCCAATATCTCTGTGACTTATTTGCTACAAAGTTTTAAAGGAAGGATAAAAATACTAACATGTATAAAAAGTTGATTGATTTCCAAAAGCTCTCTTTGAATTGTGCATGAATATGCATGCTCTACTACAAATCCTTCCCTTAGGAACAGTGAGATACATACGCAGCTATGACATGATGTGTATATAGTAAGGAATCTGTTTAGTTGTAGCATTGCATATAAAGTTACACGAAGATGAAAGCCAGACACTGGTGTTTAAAATGCTGAGGACTCAGATACCGAGAAAAGGAATAGACCCCAAATAAAATTATTTGAGGGAAAAGGAATTTGTCATTGTGTGAAGTCAGAAAACTTTTATAAACCCGCTTTTACTCTTGATCCTTTCACCCCACCAAAGCTGGTTTGTGAGAACCACACTAATGAATTTTCAAATGCACACAATTTCACTATTGCACACTGCATTTTGTGTTGGCAACATTCCAAATAATAGATGAATCATAAACATCCCTAGCTTACAACAATGATTTCTGACAACTGATGTATGATTAATCTAGCTTGCCTGTTCATAAATCTCACATGGACACTGATGCCTGAAGTCCTAATTTTATTGCTTTACATGAGGCTGTCTCTCCCCCCCCCCAGACTTCCTAATAAAGTATATGGTTAGTCATAGCAAAAAGCAGATCTATAATTTCCTCATTAAGAAAAAAATGGTGGGACCAGGGAGATGCCTCAGTCACCAAAGCAATTGTTGGGAGAAAAAAAAATTGTCTGTTTCTCCATTTCTTCATCTTGAGGAAAAACTTACAGGAGAAGGCCAAATTACTCCTCAAGAGCAACCTTAAGCATTGGACTTGTCTCAGTCATATTAGCTACAATTAGTCCAATTTCTGACTTTGTTATATTATCTGCACACAAATGATGTCTCTGCTGTCCTTGTCTACACTGACACTTCACTCTGTGCCTGTGATAGCATTCTCCAGGCAGTCGCAGCTCTTATGCACAGGCATGCTGCAATTCAAATGTACCCCGATGTGGGGAGGAAAATGGTAGACAAAGGAAAGTTGGGAAGAACGTAGGGAAGGAATGAAGCATATGTCAGAGGGATAACTAAAGATACAGGAAGTGAGGGAAAGGCAGATAAATGACAAGAGCAAAATAAAAGGCAAGAATGAATCAATTCACCTGTGTTGGACATTTATTGTTGGGGGCCTATGCAATATGTCTCTTCAGTTTCTGAGAAACCCACTTTTCTCTGCTCCTTCCTGACTCCAGGACCTGCCTCTTACAGAGCTCACACATTCTGTGGTATTTAGGGATAGCTGGTGCCCTAATGTGGACTAATCCTATGTCTTCTCTTGGGTTTTCTTCAATAAACTTGGAAGTAAGCACATACTGGCAAAGAAAGTCGTTTTCTTCCAGCTAGATGATAAAGGAAAAACATTTCGGCTGATAGGGGACCAACACTGCACAGAGAATAGAAATACTCTTATAAAAACTTACTTAATTTTTCATAAATTACCATATGATACACATTTATAAGTATTAATATAAAAATCATTTTAGTACATTGTTATATTAAATGGTATAGATCTTTTATTTATAATGTCTTTTTAAAAGAGGGGAGGGTATATGTCTTTAATCTTAGTACTCAGGAGGCAAAGGCAAGCATATCTCTGTGAGGTCAAGGCCAGCCTGGACTACAGAGCAAGTTCCTGGACAGCCAGGACTATGCAGAGAAACACTGTCTCAAAAAACAAACAAATAAAAAAGACAGCAGAGAAACAAAGGAGGAGAGAAGGGAGAAAGAAAGTCTTGTGAGGTGCAAAATGAACTGTATGTGTATGTTTGCGGTGAGTGTATGTTTGTCTAGAGATTTCTGAGCTAGCCCAATACCACAAAGAAGAGAAAAACAGGCTAAGAATAAAAATGAACTTCTAAGTCTTGGGCATATGGCTCCTCTGAGCCAGTTATCAGATAACCATCACTCAGGCTGAAACCACGCTTTTACTGTTGAGAGCCAAAGTGACTAACAGTGACTAACATTAGCAGTTATCCTCTCCCATTCATCTGCTACAGAAGGTACAATTTCTTCACACAGTTCATCTACCAACCAGAGACTGGTGGAATTCAGATCATTTTCTCTTCCTGCCAGGAAGGAGACACTTCAGAAAAGTCCACAACTCCTTCATATGTATTAAGTCAATTATTGAAGAATTTTTAGAATTGTGTTGCTTAGAACACATGTATGATCTAGTTTTGATGTAAGTTATTTTAAAAAATTCATATTATTATTTTATTATCAATTCTTAGAATTTTGTACCCCAATACACATAAAAGTTAATAGTATATATATTTTTTCCTTAACCATGTAGCAAAAAAAAAAGATTGAAATGAATTTAAATGTTCAATGAAATACAAATAAAACTGTTCTTGCTGTGTCCTGAAAACTGTCCTACATGAAGTTCCTGATCATTAATAGTAACAACCACACTTGAAGTCACTAAACTAGAACAGGGCTATTATGCTCTTCAATTTCATCTAGATAATACAGACATATCTTAGCTGTTTAATGCCAAGCCGAAAGTGTCTACATAAATATTCTATTGCTGAATGAAGATAGAAAACACTCTTTATAGCTACCTCAAAAATACTGTTGAAACACGAGGGAAAGACTTTAAAAAAAAATCTAGTCCAGAAGTGCATATTGTAAACTAGTTGAGAGTCATTCAAGAAGATAAAATCCTTGGTTATTTAATCTTAGAACCTTTTAACATTCTCAATAAAACAACTGAAGTAAATGTAGGATGCTATATTATCACCTAGGGCATGTATTCAGGTAAGAGACAAAACTTAAATGAATCAGAAAATATCACTAGTCACTTACTCTTTGAATTCAGGTGATGTGACCCATTTGTTCCTGGAGTGCAGACCTAGTGAGCTCTTTACTCTTAGCATAGCAATTGCCAGCTCATGGAACACAAAGGTGGCCAAGACAAATACACTGCTTAATAGCAATCTGCACTTTACTGTGGGAAACAGATTGGATCTATTATACACAACACCTGGACAGCAGATTATTTGCAAGGCATTTAGTTGGCTCTGATTTTGAAATTTATTCATATGCCCTGAGCAAAAAGAAAAAAAGTTATTTCAGTTCCTTTAACCTTCTCTCCCTACAAATATGCATTTGGCCTACAGGATTCAAGAGAGAGGAAGATCAAAGCTCAAAGGTATATAGAAGTGAAAAGTATTAGAACCTGGCTAACACCTAAAAGCCAAGTCTTAGTATTTTCAACAGTGATACTTAGAATCTTCTGTGAATTTGTCTCTTTGAAATGACAGTGAAGCTACACTTATAATACCACAACAATAGGCAGCCTAAGCAAGCTGTGACAATATCAATGTTATTGATATGGTAATGCAGAAGGGGCAATCTTAGGAGCCCCGCCCTGGTTACCCAGTACAAAGTGGACAGTCCTGCAATCACATACACACAAGCTACACTAAACAGACTCAGCAGGTTGTATTTATGTGTGTGTGTGTGTGTGTGTGTGTGTGTATACATACACATGAACCAAAGTGTCATAAAACTCTTCAAGTCTCCTAAGTGAAGCTATTTTCATAAGTTGCTATGAAATCTGCCTCATTTCTCTCATTTCTTTGCAAATGCCTGTTGAGCTCACTAGAGGCTACATATAATACTTTGTAATATTGCCTATGTAAATGCAGAAGTATAAAGAAGAAATTTGCTATTTTTTTTTCATCTTGCTACAAAAGGCATTTGGGAAAATGTAAAACAATGCTACTTTTCTTAAAGTTTTACAATATTTAATTTTCATAAAGTATTATTTTTGATAAGACAAATATGTCTACAACATTCTTAATGAATTTCTAAAGAAATATTTTAAGGTATATCAGGTCTTTCTAATAATTTAACACAGATATAAACCACATATTAGAATTATTTAGGTTTTCATTGCCTTTTAGATGTGTAGAGACCATCCTGTGATATATCACAGAATGCTTAAGTTGAGTGTTATCTACAAGGCTAGGGAGAGGTATGGGTTGACATTGAGAGTTCTTGCAGACAAGCCATGGAATAATACAGCATGTGAAGACTGGAGCTACTATGATCCAAAAATCAGGCCACATAAAAGAAATGAAAAGACTAGAGATTTATTTAAATACAGGACATAAGGAAAATGATCAGAAGCTGTGATTGAGGTTGTGTACAAAATCTAGGTACAGTGAGGTTGGTATCTAGCCTTGAAGTTTACGGTCATGTGGTAGGGAGCAGCAGCAATGTAGTTGAAAACGCAAGAGAAAATGTAGAGAGAAGAGATCAGTTTCTTGTTTACGAGGGTGACATATGAAAACACAAGTACAGCTGAGAAGAGGAATGTAACTGGAAATTTAAAAAAAAAAATGGCGGTGGTCTTATAATGTTTTAGCTGTAGGGATTCACTACTCAACTAAAACCAAGTGCTAATCAACAACAAACTATAGTTCAGCATTTTAGCATTTCAATCTATTCTTTCCCATGCCAATTTAAGCAATACCATATATGAAATCATCACCTGTTAACATTAGCTTGGTTACTAGGTAGTAAAAAAACTACTTTAGATAGATAAAACTACTTTAGATTAAAAAAAAAACATATTTAAAATGTGTAAAGGTTAAGTTTTGGCATCCATGTGAAACCAACACAGCAATTAGAGAAATTAAAATATCCTTCACCTTGAAAGGCTTCTGGAGTCTCTGCAATCCTTCCATCTAACCCCGGCCCCAGCCCTTCACCAACATCAGGCTGCTCTCTCTTGCCTTAGTTTTGTGTCCTTTCTCTGCTGTTTTGTGGAATGGAGCCATGGGGTTTCCTCTTTTTGTCCTGCTGTGTTCAGTCAACATTAATTATTTAGGGATTAATTCTTGTTTTACTACTCATAACATTTCTTTCCTTTTATCATTCTTTTAATCTTTCCGTTTGGGGGAGCTGCTTATGAGAGGGGGCACACAAATGCCAGGGTACACATGTGTAGGTCAGAGGACAACCTCTGGTGCCAGCCCTCACTTGCTCCCTTATTTGAGACAAGGTCACTTGTGGTTTGCTGCTGCATATGTCAGGCCAGCTGGCCCATGGGCTGCTGTTTCTCTAGGCTCTCCTGGGCCCACCTCTCATCTTCTTGAGGTCTGGGATTCTGCGTGCTATCATGCTCAGCCTTGACATTTTTCGAGGGATCAAAACTGGGATCTTCACACTTGTACACTAATCACTTCACCCTTTCTCCCCAGATCCATCTCCCCAGCGCAGTTCACTCTTGTTTTATACTAGCTGTATCCCATCTATGGACACCCGAGAGTTTGTTGTCCCTGCTCACACAGGTGGAGATTTAGGTTGCCTCCCGTGTTTGGAATGCTTTTGAACATTCTCTGGGTCCTGAAAAGCCAAAGATAAACTTTCAGAGTTTCTAAGCCTAAAAGCCATTTGTTTTTGCTTCATTTTTGAGAGATATTTTCAGTAACTGTGAAATTCTAAGTTAACTGTTTTGTTTTGCTTGGTTTTGTTTCCATTTAGTATTTCAAGGTGTTCTTTACGATTTCTGGCAAGAAATCTTTCTTCCCTTTTGGATTCCTTGCTGTATAAGCTATCTCCACGTCTGTGTCTAATATTGTTCTAATCTATCTGGTTTACCTCAGAGATGATCATCTCTGCAGCATGTGTCATCTGTGGGTTCTTGGATCTATGAACTTGCATAATTCCTGCAAAATTATTGGAAATTCCTAAAAAATTATTGGGAAAATGTCGTTTCTTTTTTTCTTTTGCTTATTTCTCCCATTAACATATATGTATAATATGGTCTTGCACATTCTGCTCATTTTAAAATTGTCTTTTCTTTGTGATTCATATGCATATTCATTCTGTTGTTGTGACCTAGTTTTGATTCAGTAATACTTAATATGCTTCTAACCTTCATTTCATTTTTATTTTACTTTCAATCTACCTATTATAATTCTGATCTCTGGAAGTTCAATTTGTAATTTTTTTAAATATCCTTCATGTGTCAACTTTTGAGCATAGATAATAGAGTTGTAATTGCTTAATATTCTTATTTCTAATTTTAACATCTATGTCATGATTGGGATTGACTTACAAACACTGAATTCTCTCTATATTCAGAAATGTTCTTTTGTGTTCCTTTCCAAAGTCATGAATTATGTGCACTATAGAGGAACTATTAATGTGTGTAACATGTATGTGAAGGTTAGAGTACAGCATCACATGCCTTCTCTAGTCACTCTCCACCTTATTTTCAGAGGCAAAGTCTAAACCCAGAGTTTGCTTATTCAGATAGACAGGTTGACCAGTTAGCCCTAAGGATACTCCTGTCCCTACCTCCCTAATTCTGGAGTTCAGGTCTATGTTGCTGCAATCACTTTTTTTAAGTGAGTACTAGAGATCTGATCTCAGGTTTTCATGCTTGTGTGGCTATCATTTTCCTGAATGATCAATCTCTGCATCCCTATGCTTGGTAAGTTTTTATTGGATGACAAATGAATGTTACCATTTGGTATATGAGGTATTTATTGCAATAAACACTACAAAGCTTCATTGTTAAGTGACTTAGAAATGAAATGATCCTTTCATACCTTTAAGAATTGTTAAGCAGAAGCACACAATGCTGCTGCATTCAGGGCTACTTATTTCCCACTTACTATGGCAGGATAATTTTGGGTATTCTGCAAATACCCTGTGAAAACGAGATTTTCCTCTCTGGTTGGGGAAGGAGATAGGGCTCTATTGCCATTGCTTCATAAGCACCAATTATTACATCCTCCAATCTATCTGGCTGTTTCCCCTCTCCCTGGGTAGTGACTTCACAGGGAGATACAGAAAGTGCAAGGAGAGAAACCTCCTACAGACCATTCATGTTCTCGCTGTTTATAGTTATCTCCTCTCCAGTATATTTTCTGTAAACTCTAAGGACCTTAGTCTCGCCAAGCTTAGTTCCCTCTGTATCTTGGGGGTCTGGGATGGTCAAACCAAGGTTTTCCCTTTTGGTCACTTTGCTGAAAACCATTATGACAGAGCTCATCTCATTTGGTCCCAAATCCCAGAGACAGCACATTCTCTACTAAACAGTAAGTTACTTAGAAACATGGTTTCATTTATTTTGTACATTTGGGGAGTTATTTTATAGTAAAGGGAATAAATAAAAAAAATTGTTATTTCATCTTTGTCCAATATCCATCCTTATCTCTTTATTCTTAAAACAAACATGATTATGATCTTCCCTGATTTGCATATGAGTAACTGGAGAATTAGTCAATAACTCAACTCACTGGAGTTTAGAGAATGCAAGTGACACAACACCTAAAGCTCTCACACACACTGTGATACACTGCTTCAAGAGGAAACAAGAAAGATATGGAATACATATTTAACACTGAGGTTTTCACAAAACCAGCCAGAGTATTACCCTTGTAAGCTGGTTTAGACACAGATCTCCTTGAAAAGAATAATGAACCAATTATACAATTCTTGGAAGCTACACACAGTAACAATCATAAGACCTAAAGATGTTATTTAATATCTATTCGTCAGTCACCAACTTGGACTCTTTACAAAAATGTCAGAGACAGGATATCAGGCCTGTTGACAAAACATGGACATTTACTTCATTATTTTTGAGGCATCTCCTCTCTGTCTGAAGAAGTTTCCTTAATATTACAAATAAATATTCTGAAATAGTAAATCTGTTATCTTGTACCATCTAGCACAGAAATAACCAAAACTCATATAATATGGCAGACTATAACCACATACCCTCTCCTTCAGGGCACCATAATGTTGACCTCTGGTGGAAAGTTTTCTTTTATGTTTTCTACAATGGTCAATTCATTTCATCATAAAATATGATGAAATACTCATGACCTTTGAGCATCATATTTAATGGCAAACTACGTAGATACAAATAGTTGAGGAATAAGGTTACAAATATGATATGAAACTTCAGATTAGGTCTTAGAGAGGTTCCAATGGTCTAATGAATAAAAATCATAAAAGACATTTAACCTTAAGATATTATTGATCTGTAGATAATCACCATTGAATTAAGCAATCAAATCAAGGACCTCCTATTCAGTTTTATCCCAGGTAAGATTCTGCTTAGAACAGGTCCCTCAAATTCATTATGCATATTAAATATTTATTGTTAGGTTGGGGTATAAAAGATGTCATAAATGGAAGTGTATCCAACATTCCTTATGGGGAACCTGGAAATTATTTTTCACCTGAACTGACTTAGTTAGGAACCTGGGTTCCAGACACAGCCTCCCTGATTTAATCCTAGACTTCTCACTCAAACACTTCTTTTCAGTGTGTCTCTGTCAAGAACTTTACCCTCTCTGCAAGATGGAA
>CABHPQ010160841.1:20950-25950 GCA_902168405.1 Peromyscus aztecus | reverse complement strand
TTAACTTGACTTTAAAAGTAACAAAGAGGTTGTTGAATATAACTTGATACTTATTTTCTAGAAGGGTCTCAAAAAGAAAATCATGCTGCACAGGCAGAGATGGAACTGCAGGTCTCAGTGGACTTTTCTAGGTGATGTCAGGACAAAGGTGCCTCCCTAGTCTGTATGCCTTCAGAAGGGCTTCCTAAAGAACTCTACATTTGGGCAAAACCTGTCTAGGCAACTTCCAGAGAGAAAGGCAGAGCCAAAGTGAGAAGCTGAAGAGCCTTGGACTGTTAACTCCTGGTTCTCTGGTTATAGATTTAGGCCCTCTGAAATATTTCAAGTGGCCAGCACACATGGAGTATCTTGTTCAGCCTACAATCCCACAGCAGATACACACATTTATGAATTAATCACAGGGACCTTGTTGCAGATCAGCTATAACTGCTCTGACACAGACTTATGGAATGCTGTAGGTAGAGGTTAGAGGTGGACATATTTTTTATGAGCAAATTAAATAATGAGTCTTGAACATTTAAGCAAACAGAAACCAAGAAATAAGAAAAGAAGCATCTCAACATACAGTACTTTTAAATCTATAAAATAGAAGTGCTTTTATATCTTAAAACATCGCATAATGAATTACTGGCAATGTCAAATGCAGTACATAGCTATCCAAATGAAACTCTGACCTTTTAAATAGATCAGACAAACCTGAAAACACAAATCAGGTAACAACCTGTTATATAAACAAACTACATGAAAATTTAAGAAAGAGTTACACTCACAATGCATAACTCTTTCAAGAAATTATCCATATGGCATATGGAATCTTATTTTTCTGATATAAGGAAATCAAATTTTGCCTCAGTAAGATTGTTTTCTCCAAAAACCATAATCTTCATCTTCCACTTAGCTCTATACACCATTCAGTTTTACATGGTTTACTTTTACCATAAAGCTGCCTTTAAATGGTTTCCCTCTTAACAAAAATGAATTATTGTTTAAAAATCAATCTAGAAATGTCCATATATATATGACATGCTGTAAAAGTTGATGTTATTGCCATCATGAACTATAATGTATTTCAAATTTCATAACAAAAATGTGTGCACTCCAAAAATAAGCCCCAGAATTGTGAAAATCTCCAGTTCCCGGGAATGACATTAAGAATAAAATGATTTTAGAACTGTAGGAATTAAATCACAATTTAGTGTTAATAATTTATCTCAGTTTTAGACTGTCATCCAATGACAGCAGTTTTTGACTTTCGGTTAATATTAGTCATGCTATTCCTTTGTAACGAGGTGACTTACACTATTCCCACTTCGAGGATACAGAGAGCCTTCAGTGAATGAATATTCACCTACAACTTAAGGAGGGGTTGAGAAACGCAGGGGATCTATCCATAGTACTACCTTTCATAGGATCTGTTTCTTGATTTAATAGATACATTTCCTTTTTCAAAAACTCAAAAATATCCCTTTATCATTGACTTTCATAAGAATATCAAAAATTTTCTAGCATCTATTCTGAAAGTGGAGTGTTTATTTTCTTAAAATGTTATTTTTCTTAAATGTTTATTTTCTTTAAAAAAAAATCAATCAGGAAAGAGTTAACATGACTATCTCTGCCCAACCCCTCCTACAGGAAAAAAAAATACAGGTTTTTCAACCTGAAATCATACAGACAAAAACTATGGGAGAATCACAAATTAAGTTTTGCAATGAATAAAGCATTGCAATCTTAGTTGTCAGCATAAAAGGCATCTCTCCAAAGTGCTGGTCCAACTTAATAACTTAAAAAAATCAGGATTCTATGAGCCTCAAGCATGTTTGATGATATTCCTGCTTTTCTTTTTGGAAAGATTGCCTTTGAGAATCAATGGAATAAAACAACCTCAGTATGTATGTTTTGCAACCAACACTATAGAGCACAATTTCTTTTCTCCTGGAAAAGAAATAATGGAATATTCTTCCCTTTAGCATTTCCTATTAGAAAAAAGTATCTACTCAACTTTCATCAGGTATAAACACAAGTCAGATATGTCCCATTATCTTATGTCCTGTATAATATTTTGATTTTACTAACAGCTAGTTGTATATTTACTATTAGCTACTTGCAATATATATGATATATACATACATACATACATATATATACACACATATGCTTAGAAATCCAACCAAAGAAGGGCTAAGGAGCTTCCAAAGGGACTTGGAAATGATACAAACTGTGAATCACAATCTCCTATAAATCATTAGAAAATTCTCTTTGTGTTAAGTAAGCTTACTAAGGTCTCAGAGGGCACATGACTCTTTCATCTGTCAGATAAATCTTTGCATTGTGCAATAAACATGGCTCGAAAAACTTAAATATCCCCACAAAATGGGAAAGTGGCTCTGTGAACTACCTTCACACAAATCTTGAGAGATAGAAAGAGATACTTGAAATTCAATATGAAATCATTTTTATAAAATGCCTCAACCTCTTTCAGGTAACAATATCTGGTTGAACTGACTGAGAGATTCCAACATAAGGAAATACAATCTAATCTATATTTAGTCTCACAAAACAAACCTAATAATCATCAAAACAGTAATGTCATTCCATCTTGTAAATGTAAGTTAGTTTCCCGAAGCAGGTAGCTATCCACCCAGGCTCCGATTCCCACAGGAAGCAAGATGCTAGCCAGCACTTACTCTAACAGCCTCCCCCTCACCCTATCACCACAGTCTCCTTTCCCACCAAGCAACAGCCCCTTCTGCATATAGCATTATAAACTAAAGCTTGCCATTTTCTTTCCTTCAGCCTATGAATCCATAACTCCTTTATTTCAACTAAATTATCTCTTGATTTAAATGTTAGTACAAAACTTATAGTGGCATGTAGTTCCAAAAGTTCAAATTTGCCATCATGAAAAGTCTGGACCTTTCTTTCCATTGCTGTTTTCAGGTAGAAATATGAAGCTCTGTGCCTCAAAGGGTTAAACTATTTTGGTTTTCAAATTGTTGTTTCTTTGAAACAGATTTCTATTTAACATCTTCAAACTTCCTTAAAATTCCTGTGATGATGGCACTTACTTTTTCAAATACATTGCTTCTGCCCCATTATATGGAGTCCAAAGGACAGTCCCTAGAAGCCTCTGCTTGCACACATGGCACTTATTATAAACACTTTGCTTATAAATTGGTTGCATGAAACATGTTCAAACCCTGTGCAACAGGTCCTGCTATTGTATAAACATAAGCTCCTAACACCACAACAGGAAGCTGCAAGACAACAACGCAAGTATCACACCAATCAATGCGGTTTCGGTCTTAATTCTTTTGAGATATATGAAGCCATGGAAGCTAATCGAGAGAAGTTTGTTTTATCTAGACCCTCCCACAGTGTCAACCTTAAGTGTAAGGTTAATGGAAGGAACTGTGTCACAGCCCAGGTGTGCACGCCTTTCATTGATTTACTGCACATGACTACCTTTAGTGCTCAGCTGATGACAGGAAGAGCGCTTTGGCAAAGGTCTGACAAGTCCTTATCCTTAAGTTCCCTATTGCTTCTGCTGTTCCCCAAACTATCACAGTAAAACAAATGGCAATCTAAGACATCTAGGCTTTGTCATGTCAGTGTGAATTCAAATTAAAAACACATCTCAGAACTATTAGACGGGGCCACGTTTATTTCCAGCCCCCCTGGGAAGGGAGAGAGTAGGCACTTAAAGGCGATGGATTTCATGTGCTCGGTACAGTTAGATCTAGTTACAAGTGTATTAAGTTATGTCTAATAGAAAGACACTGTCTGCTCGAGTGTTTTATCACAAAGTGATGTTATTAAGCATATCAAGTATTCCCATGCTCTCTTTGGATTCTTTGATTTTTATCCTCCCTTTGTTAGGCACAGACCACAAGGAGAAATATTGCAGGAACAATACCCAGGCGGCACATGATGCCAGCCATCAATGCTGTTTCCCTAGCTGTGTATCCAGCATAAACTCAAGCTTTCTTATAAAGCTACACGCTTGCTCTAGATAGAGCTTTTGCCTCTTCCCTGGCTAAGCAGCACCAGCATGCTACAATGAGTCTCTGCGCGTGCAACCTCGTGCTTTGTGCAGCTGGGGATAACGGATTGTCGGTCTCCAGGCATCCATCACCTACAACACTGGCAAACTCAACAAGGGTTTTGGTGGCTGGCTGCAAGGGAAACAATGTGCGCCGAGATACAAGGATCCGACGACTGAAGGAAAGGTTCCTGCGAGCAGCCAGCCGAGGGGAGAGGAAGAAAGCTCTGTACTCTTACCTCCACATTGAAATACTGCTCCGTTCCGCAGACCGTAGCACATAAAATCCAAAGCAAGGTTTGCAAGAAAAACACCCCTGAACGATGCACGAAATCCAACCTTCTTCCAGTGCTGAATACGAGTAAGATCATAGTGAACTGTGCCTCTACGGATGGACGAGCTCCCCTGCGTTTTCTCCCTCTTTCCCAATGCCCACTCCCTCGTTTCCTTTCAAAAAAAAGTCCTCGGGTGGGTAAGGAGCTTGCAGGTTCACCCACCCCTCCAGGGGAGGAGATCAGAGCAGGGGCAGGCAGTCTGGGAGGAGCGGAGGAAAGGCAGGGTCAGCGGCGGCGAGTGTTCACCATCCTCACCCTGCTGTCGCCCGGAACGTGGCGCCCAAGTTCAGCCGCGGTTCCGACTCCCAGCGCCGCCGAGTCGCAGCCGCCGCCTCCAGCCCGTGCGTCCTCCGCCTCCTCCACCTCCTACGCCGCCCGTGCCCCCAGTTTCTGCGGGAAGGGCCTCCGCCGCTCCCAGCTCACTGCCTCTGCTGTTCCTTCCCTCCTCTCCGCTCCCCTCCAGAATGTTCACCCGGAATCTACATAGCTCCTCCTTCTCGGGGTCTGCGATGCTCTCGGGGGCCCCGCGCGTGCACACACTCAAACCACACACACACACGCGCGCGCACGCTCCGTCCTACACACACACACACACACACACACACACACACACACACACACACACA
>CABHPQ010160841.1:0-20940 GCA_902168405.1 Peromyscus aztecus | reverse complement strand
CACACACACACACACACACACACACACACACACACACACACACACACGGGTACACAAGGCCCGAAACACACGCAGGCGCGCTTCTTAAAGGAGAAGGCTTGTAAAGGCTGCCTCTTGGCTACTGTATGAAGCCCTGGATTAGGTACCCGGCCTTTGAGCAGGGCCCTAGTTGGTGATGAACTCTTTTTTTCTTTTTACCTGCCCTCATCCAGAAACCTGATACCTAGGGCCCCCGGAAAAATCCATTCCTACATCTCCCCCCACCCCCTAACCTCACATCTAAAAACAGTGCTCCCCTCCCCAACCAGTGCTTGGGTGGGGCTTGGTCTGTGGACCCTGTTGGAAGCAGAGGAGCAGACCAGGCCTGGTCTTGAAGAGTATTTGGCATCTTATTTGGAGAGGTTCAAAGAGATCCCTGGCGCTGGAAATCAGAACAACACCCAGGTTCCTGTGAGTTACTTGATGGTGTGGGTCAGTAACCAAGGCTGATCAAGTTTGTAAGATGGAGATGGCAAACCTGCCATCAAAAACTTTGTGAGGGTCCCTAATCCTGTGGCCTGGTATCTCCCGGGATCACTGTATTCTACCTAATAGGCTCAGGGAATCAGCACAGTTTTTGGTCGCAGAGCAGTCAAATTCAGAACCTGCATTAAACTGCCCTCTTCAAATGAGTAGTGAACACACATTTGATGACTCCAAAGACAGGGTCCTTAAGAGGGAGCAGAGCTCCTCACTCCCCTACCCCCCTCCCGCTCCAGGGGTGAACAGCTGACAAGGGCGAGAGGAAGATGCTGAGAGCAGATCAAAGGGGGAAGGGGGCGTCTGGAAGGAGCCCAGAGAACTGCGGGAGCTGGAGGGAGACTGCTGGCATGCCAGGCTGGCAAACAGGGGCAGGGGACTTCAGAAGAGGCTGCAAAAAGGGACCTGAACAGAGGCAGTGTGAGGCAGTGGACAGAGGAGGCAGCAACAGCCAGCCCTTGGCAGGTGACTGTTGGCTGAAGAGAGAGGGGGAAGGGAAGAAGGCAGGCATCTGTCTGAGGGCAAGGCCAATAAATGTGCTTCTGCTTGGCAGCCAGTAGAGGGAAAGAGGAGCCCACAGGAGAGAAAAGCAGCCAGAGCAGTGGGGAGCAGTGTTCCAGGTACATGACAGCTGCCTAGGCAAAATGGAAGAGAGAACTGACAAGATGTATTTCATGGTCAGTCAGCAAAGCAAGAAGCAGAACGCAAGAGGTCACATTTAGTAAACAGATGGAAAATGGTGAAAAAAATAGTTTGCCAAGCATTGTAATAATTTGTATATGGTATCTGGCTGGTGGAGGATGGGCAGAAGAAAAGAAGTTTCCTGTTATTGCTTTATTAGAACCTGTGGGACACATTCCGCCACTCGAATTGAGACTCGGAACTCTTTCTGACTATCTCCCCTGTGGGTGTGTGTCATGAAGACATATTAAAAAGCTGTGTCACACATTGCAGTCTGTTAAAATTTGCAGAATGTTTCCAGTCATAGTATTTCATTTGATTTTCACAACATCCTTGAAGTTGGGTGGATTGCTGGGGCTTGCTGGTCTCCAGCCCAGCTGATAAAGAAAATCCTAGAAATCCAAGTTTCTGAGAGACCTTCTCAAGGAATTAAAATGGTGAGCAACAGACGAAGGCACCTGGTATTCTTTTTGGCTGTCTGTGTGATATGACTAATCTCTCTCTCTCTCTCTCTCTCTCTCTCTCTCTCTCTCTCTCTCTCTCACACACACACACACACACACACACACACACACACAGGCACACAAGGAATTATTTTACATGTCCATTATATCTAACAAGATGCAAAATTAGAGAGCAAAGACGATGACAATAAAAGTTTTAAAATGTCACCTAAAGTTGAAGAACTGAAACACATTTACAAAAGAACTCCAGGAAGAAAGAGCTCTAAATTATGAAGGCCTTACTAAATAAATCAGAATATTAGAGGACTGTTACCAAGAAAGAGGAAGAGATGGCCGGGCAGTGGTAGTGCACACCTTTAATCCCAGTACTCAGGAGGCAGAGCCAGGCTGATCTCTGTAAATTCGAGGCCAGCCTGATCTACAGAGCGAGATCCAGGACAGGCACCAAAACTACACAGAGAAACCCTGTCTCAAAAAACCAAATAAAAAAAAAAAAAAGAAAAAGAAAAAAGAAAGAAAGTGAAGAGAACGTTGGGCCTGCTACGTGGTAAGAAAGGAGTCATATCTCTAAAGAAACTTGGAAAGGAGAAAGAGATGGATGGTTATGTGCAGCAGTATGTGGAGGTGGGCTTGCAGTAATATATTAAGGTAAGAAATCAATCAAATAAACAAAAAATAAAAATAAATACATATATATAGAAGAGTATCTTTAAAATTATCATGAGATTGGCCATGGGTCAAATTGCTTATAAAGAGATAATAACACAAAATTTCAAAAGCAATCAAACTGGACAAATGGGATGAGCTCAGAAATCTATACTTTCAAATAACAATCCTAAGGAAAGAAAGAAACATTCAAAACAGGAAATACTAAATTTAGGAACATAAAAAAAGATAAAAGTGAAATTATTCATTTATATTTATTAATCTGAATTATTAACATTCACCAGTGAACAATGAAAGAAGGTATTTGAGGTTCCAGGAACAACTAACAATTAAAACACAGTCTCATTTCAATAATGGAATTCAGGATGCATAGTTCAGAGAGAGAGATATTAATTATCACAACATTGTAAGAATTCAAGTAGTCATATATGAAAGATACTCTACAGTAGACTAGAATAAGCAACTGATATTCCCCGAGGGTCTTTGGAGAAAGCCTCACAGAGTAAGTGATCCTCATAGAATCTTGTAAAATATATAGAAATTAATTGGGAAGATAAGAAGCAGAAGGACATTTCAGACCTGTTGTGCAATGAAGCAATGAATATGCAAGAAGGCATTTGTAGAAGTACGGATATTGTGTAAAGGGTAAATGCTGGAGCATGTTTAAACAGTCAAGGTTAGAGGTCACCTGGATGAGGAGCAAGGAAGAACAATGTGTGTCAGACTCAGCTTAATGCTTTTCCCTGAAGAAATTCTTAGAAAGAGGTCATTGAATTTGTTCTGCCTTTGTGTGGTGTGTGAACTATGGAAACTCACTTTCTCAAAGTTCTTCTATCTTGTGTTTCCTAAAATATCTTTGTAGACATTTTCATGGTTCACTAATGAGTCTGGAATAATAATACCTGCTATGGACTCAGCTGAAAACCTACAAATAGGTACTCAATTTTATTGTCAGAGGTTTGCATTCCATTTCTAACCTATTAGCTGTGCTTCTTTTTAAGGCCCAGGGATATAGGAAATTCCCTGTTCTCATATCTACTAATATGTGAACTTCTTAGTTAGTGGTTTTCTCAGAGAGGATGTTGATAACCTATCTAAAGTAAATTAAAATACTGATTACCATTTTTCCCTTTAGGATGTTAATGAATTCTTTCCTCACAATTCCTGTCTCTTGCTGTGTGTGCTTTTTGTCATGGGCCTTCTCTGTTACAGAAATTTCAGAAAACTAATAATCCCATAATTACCTGTGACTAAAGAAAACGGAGGAGAGAAAACTAATAAGAAAGCTAAGGAGAAAGTGCAATTGCTCTGGCAAAGGCCAATGGCAATTCAATAAAGTGCCACCTGGGAGATATGGAGACTGAAACAGTAGATAATACCTCTACCCTTCCAGAGAACAATGGTAGATAGTTAAAAGTGAACAATTCGGTGACATGTTGGTGTTTGAGGGTTAGTATAACTGCTTACAAAACAACAGAGGTAAATTATATTCTTTATAAATACCATTGAACCAGATGTTTTAGAATATAGTCTTAAAAATGATTTTTATAGTGTGAGAAGTGACATCAGCTGTTCTACCATTATGTGTACTTCCTTCCATATTTGTATCAGTTAAACCTATAAAGCTTAAAAAAAATCCAGTGCAAACCAAATTAGTGTCAAGCCACTGGCGAACTATTACTACAGGGGGTATGCATATGCAAAGCAGACCTTGTTATTGAAATTTGCTGTCTGGATGGAACTTTAAGGCTTAGGAAGTTGTCAGAAATGAATACTTACTGATTCCACCAGCTCTCCCTGTGACTCACAATTGTGAGAAAACTGAGATGCCCTGTTCTAGAGTTTGCACACAGTAGAGGTCCTTGCACTGAATCCACCACTGTAATATTAGTAACATCATATTTGAGTCAAGTTGCTAACTGATTCCAACCAGGGTAATCCTTATGGTGATGAAATGATACTCATTTCCTGAGAAATAAAATCACATGAGCTGAAGTTATTTACATGACTGATTACTTTGGGTAACTTGGTATTCTTTGACAAATTATATGGTAATTAAGACAAATTGGGCAGAAGAGCTCAGTGGACAAGATGTTTACTGTACAAACAAGAGGGCTCAAATAAATGCCAGACATAGTTGATAACCCCAGCACTTGGAAGTGGATCTCTGGGGCTCACTAGCAAACCAATGTAGCTGGAAAGATTAACCCCAGGTTCAGCAAGGGATCCTGTCTCTAAAAATAAGGTGGAGAAACAAGTGAGAGACATTGTGGTAGCACTGTCTTATGTCCACATGTGCTTGCATGGAGGAACACACTAGAACACACAAGTACACATATAATTATCCACACACACAAAACACATATATACATTCACTGAAAAGAAGAAAAAAAATTGCTAGTTGAATCATTGCCAGTGAAAATAACTTTTTCCCCCATGTTTCCTTATTTATTCTCTATTTTCTCCTCCACAATCGTCTGTTTCCCAAATTATTGGTCATTTGTTTATTTGGCCATTTGTTTATTTTACTTCATTACACACTCATTAATTCCCATGAAATACCAACCACTAAAGATATGAGAAGATAAATGTGAAGTGAGTTAAGATGAAGTAACTTAGATTGATTAGGTTCTAAGATTAAGGAGAAGAAAGTCTTGGACATTAAAGTTGTTTTCATTTGTAATTATTGTTGAAAGAAAGATATGACAATATAAAACAATTAAAAAATGTTTAGCAAAAATTAGCAAGTATCCAGGGTTGGCCCCAGTTCCTCTAATTCTCTTGATCTTGGGGTGTTTGAAGTTCAGAGGTCCAAACTAGCATAGGCGTGTGTGAAAGCCTACAGATTGGGGAAGAAAAGAAATAATGGACCTTATATCATTTGGTCATTGGAGGAATTTCTGTCCTTATTTGTATTGTGTCATCAAGACCAGGCTATTCCTCAGAAAGTACACTAACATCTTTCATAGTGACTTTAGTTTGAGGACAGCACATACTAGGATTTGTAGAAGCTCAAATTCTAACGTGGTTCTCCTCTCAGTTACCATTTTACTAAGAAGTAAGTTCTTCCCTCTTAAGATTTTATCATGTATTCCTATTGTGATGATTTTTCAGATCTATTTCTTCAAATACAAATCCAGTTCTTGGATCTCAAATTCATATCATCATTTTCACTTAAAACTCAGCATATCCTTCAACAAGCTCACCACTTTTTCTTTATGCTAGTTTTGCTTGTTTGTGTTTAGTTTCCTCATTTCAGCCGAGACCCACTAATTAACCAACCTTTGAATATACCTTTGACTCTCGTGTTAATTTATGTCCAGGGCTGAATCAGAAGCCAGTAGCTATGGTGTCATTTTGTCCATTGCCATTCTTTTCCTGCAGTTAACTGTTGTCCCTGTATTCATGCTCTTGAGAGTTTGCAGCATTTCTGTCATGTTGTGTATCATACATACTTTGTTTTTTTTGTTTGTTTGTTTCCAATGGTCCTGCATGTCAGTCCACTGGGACCACTCCTTAAATAGCCTTGTTAACACAGCTACACATTCTAAAATTGGAAGAATATCTTTAACGTCCTCTCCCTAAATTCCTAAATAATAATAATTCCTTATTAGTGAAAGGATAGAAAATTGAGGCTTGCCAAAATTTAGAAAGTTATGTGAATAGTCAGTAAAGGAAAATAGTGTATATTTTTATTTGTACCATATTGCTTATTTATAAGCAAAGTAATATTATAAATGACTTTAGACATATAAGTAAATAGTATGAAAAAAATAGCAACCCATGGGGCTAGAGAGATGGCTCAGAGGTTAAGAGCACTGACTGCTCTTCCAGAAGTCCTGAGTTCAATTCCCAGCAACCACATGGTGGCTCACAACTATCTGTAATGAGATCTGGTGCCCTCTTCCGGCCTGCAGACATATGTGCAGGCAGAATACTGTATACATAATAAATAAATAAATCTTTAAAAAAAATAGCAACCCATGTGTCTTAGTTAGGGTTTCTATTGCTGTGAAGAGACACCATGATCACAGCAACTCTTATAAAGGAAACTCTTATAAACATTTAATGGGGTGGCTTACAGTTTCAGAGGTTTAGTTCATTATCATCATGATGGACATGGCAGCATGTAGGCAGGTGCTTGATCTGCGAGTTCTACAACTTGATTGGCAGGCAACAGGAAGTGAACTGAGATACTGAGTGTGGCTTGAAGATATATGACACTTGAAAGCCTGTCTTCACAGTGATAACTTCCTCCAACAAGGCCACACCCACTCCCACGAAGTCGCACTTCCTGATAGTGCCACTTCCTTTGGGGGCCATTTTCTTTCAAACCACCATACCATGTTAAGAAATAGTTTCATTGTTAATTTAGTGGTGGTATGCAAATAATTAAGATAGTCTGAAGTTCAAGAGTATTCTTGATTACTAATTATGTCATAGTTTCATAATGATAGATCTGATGAGAAATGAGAATCATAATGGAGCTGGTTGGTCCAATAGAGGAACTGAGAATTTAGACACTTATATAGCATTGAGAAATTTATTCTTTCTAGTTTTATTATCTTTATTCAGTGGGATTCCACGTTCATAAAGAGTTGTGAGAAATCAATGAGATATTTATGTGCAGAAGATCCAGGAAATATGTAAATAATAAACATTAGAGTTAATTACAACTGTATTATCTAATATACATAATATACAACTTAATATACATACAGTATGTGGGCAGGAAAGACCAACTGTGCCTGGCTACTGTTTAGAGTGAAGACGTGTTGGGGAGAAACAACTGCTTTGCTATTAATTAGCATTGATACAAATGATAAAGTTTATTATAATTCAGCAAAAGAAAAAGAACTTTAGCATGACAGATTTTAATATTTTTATGGAAATATAATTAGCTCCTGTTAAACTATTACACATTGTATTAGTTGTACATTTTATTAGTTCACAGGCAAAGAGAAGAAAATAGAAAACAGAATGGAAATTAGATTGACTTTTATTAAAAGTCATAAAATCACAATGAAAATATATAATGTAAAACTGAGAATTTTTCATTAAAATAGGAGTATTGGATTGAAATCTAAACTTGAGTTCATGAAACCTCTTATCAGGTAATTTCCAACCATAATGAGAGAACAAGCATCCGAATGAAATACCCTTTTATATCTTTCGGAAGAAAAATAAAAGTAAATTAATCCATATCATCACACTTAACATTAAGCAAGGATATAATAAAAAAGGAAACAGCCAATATTCTTAGTTCTAGTATATTTATGTTTTCATTATACATTTTATCATTCTGAAATTGTTCTATCTGCATTATCTTTAATTTCTTCTATACTAGTGTGGGCAGAGTTATTCTGTCCTTGTTTCTCACTATTGAACTCAAAATGGTAATGAAGGCAATGTTGTCCATAAGCTTCCTGACTACTGTTTGCTCATGTGCTGAACAGTGGCTGTAGTACCATCTTAGAGTTAACAGAGTTACTCCTAACACACATTTACAGCGTCCCTCCAAGACAATTTCCTTATAGAGTATATTAGGTTTCTGGTTGTTTTTAATAGTTTCATTAAGGCATCTGCCTCTATTTATATTAAACCTATGCTTCTATTAACTTCACTTTAACAGATTAGTGACTCATTCATGTTAAATTATTAAAGTATCGATGCCTACAACTCTAGATGTATATAAAAACTTTTTTCCTAAAAAATAGTAACAGTTGGCACTCTTAACTCCTGAGTCTTTCTGCATCTTGATAAGCCATCTTGGTTGATATCCGCCAAAGGGCTGCCCTTTTCTGACAGAGAGGAAGTACAGAAGAGGGACTAGGAGGAGAGGAAGGACAGGAAACTGTGGTTGGGATGAAAAAAGATAATTAAATTAAAAAATTAATATTAAAAAATAATAGCAGTCAACTAGATAGGTAGTTCATTCTGTAAAGCCTTGGTAGGGATGAAGACCTAATTCTAGAACTCACATAAAATGTAGACAAGGTGGCACATGCTTATAATTCCAGTCATAGCTGGGGAGGAGGTAAGGAGGTGAGTAGATCCTTGGGGTTCTATGGATAACAGTCTAACTTACTTAGAGTAGTTCTAGGTCAAACAGAGACCCTGTCTTGAACCAAAGGAGGTGACCTTAAAAACAGTACCAGAACTTGCCCTCCGACCTCCAATACAAGTACACACACATACATGAACACATGCATGCATACACATATAAAGCATCAGTCATTTCAAACGAGCTAAGACTTAAAATAAAGTTTTCACATATTTATAAATAATGTAAAATAATGCAATACAATTATTATTCATCTAATTTTGATAAAATATGTAACTCTTCTTAGGAACATGAAAACTTACTAATCTGATCAATGCCTATCACTGTATCAGTTATATCAGAAATTCAAAAGTAGGCCAGAGAGATGAAATCCTTAGGGCCTACATGGCGGAAGGAGAGAACCAACTCCAGAAAGTTGTCTTCCAACCTCCGTGTATGTGTCATGGCACACACATACACACACACACACACACACACAGTAAATAAAAATGTAATGCAATTTTTAAAAGGTGTTTAGAGTTATCCTGGGGTATATAGCAAGTCTAAGCTCAGCCTAGGGTACATGTCAAAAATGATACTATCTTAAAAATGAAATAAAACACAGCAAAAACCAAGTCCCTCACTAACCCAAACAAAATTTAAAACATGTTTTAAAGTGTGTTACAAAAATATAGTTGCCTAAATATTTATACTCAAGCAGTTTTTCAACTGAAACATTATTATGTATTTCAAAAATGTTATTTTCACACTAGTCAAAGTTATCAGGAAATGTTGTCAGACTTGATTATCATCTTACATCAGACAGTGGAAAGTACTACAACATGAAACTTGATTTTTAATATTGTCACCATTTAAAAAAAGTCAGTACCTAAGATATATGCACTTCGTAAAGGAGTTTTATTTTATTCATAATAAATATACATTGGTGTTTACCATATTTTAATACTTGTCATATTTAAAGTTGTTATTCCATTTATGTTAAAATAAATCTTACTTCCCACTTTTAAAGAGTCTTTTTTATGTATGTGTACAATTTGTAAATTAAGATAATATAATTAGCTAGATATTGCTTCCATGAAATTTTGCCTGGTTTCTAAATTTTCATTTAAAATGGATGGAGTCCAAACAATGCAGGGCTGGAGACTCAGCTGTTTACTCTAAAGTATGGAACCATCACTTGTGGAGTGGAAAGGCTACAGGTGTTTCATTTTGTGTTCTTACTCAATGTAGGGAAAACTCATCTCAATCTTGAGCTGCTATAATAAAAATACTATAGACTGGGTCACTGAAACAATAAACACTTATTCACAGTCTGGAGGTGCTAAAGTTCAAGGTTGAGAAGCTAGCAGATCCAGTGTCCATTCAGGCCTGCTTTCTTGCCTGCAGACAAGCTTCTCTCTGCAATTTTATACACAGATCAGAAGATAAATTTTCTATGCTGCCCCTTGTCTCCCAATGGTGCTAATTTTATCCACGAGAGGCTTCATTCTGATAACCTGAGTACTTCACAGGCCTTCCTGCACACATCACTTCAGATGTATGTTTTAACAAACAAATGGGAAAAGAGGTGCAGAGGGCCAGCTTTACTATTTCTAGCATGTCACCCTGCAACTTCTTGAGAAACAACTTTACCAGGTAAAATATTCAAGGGTGTTTCTACTGGATAATCTGTGAGATTTGAGATAATTTGTGTTGAAATTATGCTGTTTTTTCATTTACATATATCATAGTTGGTAAATATAGACTTTAATTATTTTTGTTTTATAGTAAACTGCTTTATACATTTGGAAATAACACTATCTTTAATACACATCTGTAATACACATAAATTTCTATGTTAAGAGCTAGAGAGATGGCTCAGCATTTAAGAGTACTTGTTCTTCCAAATGACCCCAGTTTTGTTCCCAGCACCCACACTGAGAGCCTCACAAACTCCTTTAACTCCAGCTCCAGAGGAATTCCATGCTCTGCTCTGACCTCCAGTGATGGCCCTCACAAATATAGTACACACACACACACACACATACACACACACTAAAATATATAAAAATAAAATAAAATGAATGAATAAAAATAATATTTCCATTTTAAATGAAATTGTGAGCATGAATCTTTGAAGGCTGAATAATTTAAGAAATTCTATGTTAAAATATGTTCTTAATATTCCTAGTACAAGAAAAATATAAATATAATTTACATATAAATACACATAGGTATACAAGTAAAAATAGCATGCTTGATAACACTAATCTTAAAGTACATTACTCAGCATTGCTGCACATGGTACTTAAGAACTTCATAGAGCTTTTAATTATTGTTCTTCATCTACAAGGCATATAAGTTAAAACATAAAACAATTAAAAAGAACATATACACCCATGGCTGCCCCAGTTGCAGGCCAGAAAGAAAGACTCCTGTGGGAAAGCCTCCCACCAATATCCTCCAATGGACCCTGCAATCTACAAGACCCACCCCCTACCCCAAACATACCCATCTACCTGCAACCTCAGTGGCTCCCTTAGACACAGAATCCACCAGCTCTGATTGGACCAAGAGCTCCAATTGGACCAAGAGTGGTCCCATGAGACACAGAAACAGCAAGCACAGACTGGACCAGGAGCAGCTCCCTCAGACACAGACACCTATTGCACCTATTGGAGGAAGAGATGGGTTGACACCAGTGCAAAAATACATACAACAACATAAAGAACAATATGGCACCACCAGAACCAAGCGGTTCTACAACAGCAAGACCTGAACATCACAATGTAAAAGTAGAAGAAATGACTTAAAATAACATTATGAATATGAAAGAGGTCTTTAAAGAGAAAATAAAAAATTCCCTTAAAGAAATTGAGGAAAAGACAAACAAAAAAATGGAATAAATCAATAAATCCCTTAAAGAAAGTCAAGGAAACTAAGGGAAAAAACAAATAGGTGAAGGAAATAGTTAAGACCTGAAAATTGAAATAAAAACAATGAAGAAGACACAAACGCAGGAAATACTGGAAACAGAAAATCTGAGTAAACAAATAGGAACTGCAGATGCAAGCATAACCAACAGAATACAAGAGCTGGAAGAGAGAATATCTGACATGGAAGATACAATAGAGTGTGGCTGGAGTTTTCCTGCCTAGTTTTTCATTGTATAGAGGGGTTGGTTACAAGTTGTTATCAAGGGTTAGGAAAAGGTCTAAGCAAAGGAGGTTAGATTTAAGGTTCTTGTTAAAAAAAAAAAAAGAAAAAAGAAAAAGAAAAAGACAATTACTAGTTTTAAATACTTTACATTGGATTGGATTGTTTTATATTATATACAAATTATATATATTGAAATTGATATTGTTAGAAAATGCTATATGTATATTTCTAATTGTACTTATACCATTCATTTAACAAAATAATGCAAATTGCTGATTCTTGAATGTTATTATTACCAACTATTAGGATATAAAGAAATGAAAGTTAGTAGTTAGACATTACAATAGAACTTGTAGTCATATTAGGTATATTTTCAAAATTGAGCAGATATATTTTAGATAGACAGGTCATCTTCAAACCCTTCAGAGATCTACAGAAAATGGCATTTAAAATGTTTTAATAACTTAGAAAATTTTTCTTTTTTGTTATGACTATGAGACATGTTGGCTCCTGGCAGTACCAATCTACTTCAGAGAGAATATGGGCATTGAAGAAACTGCATATGGAGTTAACTTTCATTGTGGCAAATGTTAGCCACTGGACAACAAAGTATCCTCGAATCAACTGCTGACAACAGGACAAAATGGACAGACATGAAATAAAGGACTACGGATTCTTGCCAAAACAAGTGTGGTTATGGCTTTATCAAAAGGCATCTTCTGAGGCCAGGACAATATGGCACCATCCCTGAAGTGGCCTTTGCAATCTGGAAAAGGTACAGTGCCCTTTCCTTCGAAGGCAGCTGAACAGGCAGTGGGCCGATGGCTTCTGATGTGCAGTGGAACAGCAGCTGAAACAGTTATTCTTGAAGAGTAACTAAGCTCACGCCTCTCAATAACAGACTGGCATTTAATAGAGGGATGTGGAGAAGAACGGGATGCTGAGATGAAGCCACACGTACATAGTCAAGAAGAATGGACAGGAATTCAAAAACCATCAACAATTTCCAGAATTTAAAATCCTGAATCAGGACATGACACTAGTGGAATTCAGGTGTTTCTGGTACATGGACTGCTCTCAGCCAAGGTGAGGTTGAACTGTTGACCTTGTGTACATCCTACTTCACAAATGAGTCTGTCAGATACGCTAAGCCTATAGGCTAAAGATGATGCCCCAACACTGCGGAGAAACCTCAGGTGACTGTCCAGGCAGCTGGCTGTTTCTGTCAACTCACAATTTTTTTTTGGAAGTTGCTTGCATGCACTTCTTGTTTTTATTTTTGTTAGGTAATATTATTTCCTTCTTGGGTCTCTGAGGGAGTTGAAGATTAGTTAGTTATAGTCGAAGTTTAATTAGTTATAGTTGAAGATTAATTAATTATAGTTGAAAATTAGTTAGGATAGAAAGGAATTAGGTACATTTTGGACTTACCAAATTAGGATAAGTAATGGAATTATTTTCTCTGAATTTGTCAAATACAAATGGACTAGACATTGTTTAGGTATTCATCACTTGTATATATTGTATATAGTTATTGTACTTTTGTATATAGTTTTTCTTATATTAGTTACAACTTTCCTTTTTTTCTTTTTATTAAATTAGAAAGGGTGAGATATAGTGGTATTCTATTTGTACTGAAATGTGATTTTATTTGTATGTTAATAAATAAAGTTGTCCAGAGGTCAGAGTTATTTAGCAAACCATAGGGAAAGCCAGGGCGGTGGTGGTGCACGCCTTTAATCCCAGTACTCAGCAAGCAGAACTAGGTAGATCTCTGTGCGTTGGAGACACACGCCCTTAATCTCAATACCAACCATAGAGGACCTGGAGGTCTGTACAGAGAGGCAGTGATGAGACAGTCACGTAGTTGGGTTTATGACCAATGAGAAGGAAGAACCAGAACTCTATTTAAGGACAAACGCACAGGAAGTAGCTCCCTTTTCGGAGAGGTTTCTTGGCGGAAGAAGCTAGCCAGCAGCACGCGGGTAAGCTCCTAACTCTGACCTCTTGGGTTTTTATCTTTACCTTGGCTCTGTGTTTCTTATTTAATAAAACGATTAGTTACATCTACAATAGAGGAAATAGGTTTATCAGTCAAAAAAAAAAAACTAAAGCCAAAAGAGTCATAACATAAAACGTCCAGGAAATCTGGGACAACATAAAAATGCCAAACCTAAGAATAATAGGGATAGAAGATGGAGGAGAATACAAACTCAAAGGCACAGAGAATATATTCAACAAAATCATAGAAGAAAACTTTCCCAACTTAAAGCAGGAAATACCTATGAAGATACAAGAAGCTTACAGAACACCATATAGACTAGACACCTCAAAAAAGTCCCCTTACCACATAATAATCAAACTGCTAAACTCATAGAATAAAGAAAAAATATTAAGAGCAGCAAAGGAAAAAGTCGAAGAGACTTATAAAGGCAGACCCATCAGAATAATATCCAACTTCTCAATGGAGACTCTGAAAGCCAGAAGATCCTGGACAGACAGAATGCAGATACTAAGAGACCACAAATGCCCACCCAGACTACTATACCCAACAAACCTTTCAATCACCATAGACAGAGTGCACAAGATATTCCAAGACAAAACGAGATTTAAACAATACCTATCCACAAATCCAGCCCTAAAGAAAGCACTACCAGGAAAACTCCAACCTAAGGAAGCTAGATACACCCACAAAAACACAGGCAATAGATAACCCCACAGCAGCAAATCCCAAAGAAGGGAAATACACATACACTATCACCAAAAGGTAACAGGAATTAACAATCTCTGGTCATTAATATCCCTTAATAGCAATGAACTCAATTCACCTATAAAATGACACAGGCTAACAGAATGAATACAAAAACAGGATCAATCCTTCTGCTGCATATAAGAAACGCACCTCAACTTCAAAGACAGACACTACCTCAGAGTAAAAGCTTGGGAAAATATTTTCTAATCAAATGGACTTACAAAGTAAGCTGGAGCAGCTACCTAATATCTAACAAAATAGAATTCAAACTAAAATCAATCAAAAGAGATGTGGAGGGACATTACATATTAATCACAGGAAAAATCCACCAAGATAATGTCTCAAGTTTGAACACTGATGCCCCCAACACAAGGACATATGTAAAAGAAACATTACTAAAGCATAAATCACACATTAAAGCCCACACACTAATGGTGGGAGACTTCAATACCCGGCTCTCAACAATGGATAGGTCTGCCAGACTGAAACTTAACAGAGAAATAAGGGATCTAACAGATGTTATGACTCAAGTGGACTTAATAAATATCTACAGAACTATCCACCCTAACAAAAAAAAGAATATACCTTCTCATCAGTCCATGGAACCTTCTCTAAAATAGACCACATGCTTGGTCACAAAGCAAATCTCAACAGATACACAAAAATGGAAATAACCTTCTGTATTTTGTTGGACCACCATGGCTTAAAGTTAGATTTCAAAACAACAAAAATTATAGAAAGCTCCCAGTGTCATGGAAATGGAATAATGCCCAACTGAATCACCAATGGTTCAAGGAAGAAATGAAAAAATAAATTAAAGATCTCCTAGAACTCAATGAAAATGAATGTACAAAGTATTCAAACTTATGGGACACTACAAAAGCAGTGCTAACAGGAAAGTTCATAGCACTAGATGCCCACATAAAGAAGATGGAGAAATCTCACACTAGCAACCTAACAGCACACTTGAAAGCTCTAGAACAAAAAGAAGCAAACTCACTAAGGAGGAATAGATGCCAGGAAATAATCAAATTGAAGACTGAAATCAGTAATAGAAACAAAGAGAACAATACAAGGAATCAATGAAACTAAGAATTGGTTCTTTGAGAAAATCAACAAGATAGACAAATCCATATCCAAACTAACCAAAAGGCAGAGAGAAAGCATCCAAATTAACAAAGTCAGAAATGAAAAGGAAGACATAACAATAGACAATGAGGAAATCCAGAGAATCATAAGATCACATTTCCACGTCATACTTCAAAAACCTGTACTCTACAAAATTGGAAAATATAAAAGAAATGGACAATTTTCTGGGTAGGTACCACATACCAAAATTAAGTCAAGACCAGATAAATAATTTAATTAGTCCTATAACCCCAAAGGAAATATAAAATGATTATATGTTTCTCAACCAGAAAAAAAAAATTATACCCAGGACCAGGTGGTTTCAGCACAGAGTACTACCAGAATTACAAAGAAGAGCTAAAAACAATACTCTTCAAATTGTTCCACATAATAGAAACAGAAGGAACATTGCCAAACTCTTTTTATGAGGCTACAGTTACTCTGATACACAAACCACACAAGGGTGTGATAAAGAAAGAGAATTACAGACCAACTCCCTCATAAACATTGGTGCAAAAATACTCAATAAGATACTAGCAAACCAAATCCAAGAACACATCAAAAAACTTTTCCACCATGATCACATAGACTTCATCCCATAGATGCAAGGATGGTTCAACATAAGAAAATCTGTCAATGTGATATACCATATAAATAAAATCAAAGAAAAACCCCACATGATCACCTCATTAGATGCAGAAAAAGCCTTTGACAAAATCCAACACCCCTTCATGATAAAGGTCTTGGAGAGATCAGGAATACAAGGAACATACCTAAACATAATAAAGGCAATTTACAGCAAGCCAACAGCCAACATCAAATTAAATGGAGAGAAACCCAAAGCAATTCCACTAAAATCAGGAAGAAGACAAGGCTGTCCACTCTCCCCATATACATTCAATATAGTACTCAAAGTTCTAGCTAGAGCAACAAGACAACAAAAGGAGATCAAGTGGAAAGAAATTGGAAAGGAAGAAGTCAAACTTCAGCTATTTGCAGATGGCATGATAGTATACAAAAGTAACCCCAAAAATTCTACCAGGGAACTCCTACAGCTGATAAACACCTTCAGGAATGTGGTGAGATACAAGATTAATTTAAAAAAAAATCAGTAGCTCTATTATATGCAACTGATAAATGGGTAAAGAAAGAAATCAAAGAAACATCACTCTTTATAATGGTTACAAAATAATATAAAATACTTTGGGGTAACTCTAACTAAGCAAGTGAAAGACCTGTATGACAAGAATTTTAAGTCTCTGAAGAAAGAAATTGAAGAAGATATCAGAAAATGGAAAGATCTCCCATGCTCATAGATAGGTAATATTAACATAATAAAAATGGCAATCTTACCAAAAGCAATCTACAGATTCAGTGCAATCCCCATCAAAATCCCAACACAATTCTTCACAGACCTGGAAAGAACAATACTCAGCTTCATATAGAAAAAACATAAAAACTAGGATAGGAAAAAAAATCCTGTACAATAAAGCAAATTCTGGAGGCATCACAATCCCTGACTTCAAGTTCTACTATAAAGCTATAGTAATAAAAACACTTTGGTATTGGCATAAAAATTGATATGTGGATGAATGGAATATAATTGAAGTCCCTAAATATTAATCCATATACCTTTGAAGACCTGATTTTTGACAAAGAAGCCAGAATTGTACAATGGAAGAAAAGAAAGCATGTTCAACAAATGGTACTGGCATAACTGGATGTCAACATGTAGAAGATTGTAAATAGATCCATATCTATTGCCATGTACAAAACTCAAGATCAAGTGGACCAAAGACCTAAACATAAATCCAGTTACACTGAACCTGATAGAAGAGAAAGTGGGCAGTAGTCTTGAAAGCATTGGCACAGGAGACCATTTCCTAAATATAACACCAGTAGCACAGGACACTGAGAGCAATAATTAATAAATTGGAGCTCCTGGAACTGAGAAGCTTCTGTAAAGCAAAGAACATGGTATATAAGACAAAATGACAGCCTACAGAATGGAAAAAAAATCTTCACCAATCCCACATCTGACTGAGGGCTGATCTCCAAAATATATAAAGAACTCAAGAAACTAGACATCAAAATACCAAACAATCCAGTTAAAATTGGGCTACAGATCTAAACAGAGAATTCTCAACAGAAGAATCTCAAATGGCCAAAAGACATTTAAGGAATTGCTCAACATCCTTAGTCATCAGGGAATGCAAATCAAAATGACTCTGAGATGCCATCTTAACACATGTCAGAATGGCTAAAACATAAATAAAATAAAAAAAACCACTGATGATAGCTTATGTTGGAGAGGATGTGGAGCAAGGGGAACACTCCTCCACTGTTGATGGGAGTACAAATTTGTACAGCCAATTTGGAAAACAGTATGGTGATATCTCCGATTTGTTGAGAATTAATCTACCTTAAGACCAAATGATACCACTCTTGGGCATATACCCAAGGGATTCTCAATCTTACCACAAGGACATTATCGCAGCATTATTCATAATAGCCAGAACCTAGAAACAACTTAGATGCCCCTCAACCAAAGACTGGATTAGGAAAATGTGGTACATATACACAATTAAGTATTAATCAGCTGTAAAAAAAATGACATCATGAAATTTGCAACCAAATGGATGGGACTAGAAAATACCATCTTGAGTGAGGTAATGCAGACTCAGAACAGCAAACATGGTATGTACTCAGTCATAAATGGATACTAGATATAAAGCCAAGGATAATCAGACTACAGCCCACAACTCCAGAGAAGCTAGCTAACAAGGAGGACCCTAAGAGGAATGCATGGATTGCCCTGGTAAGGGGAATTAGATGAGATCTCCATGAGTAAACTCGGGGTGAGTGGGGGTAAATAGAGGGTAGGGGATGGGGGACGAGAACATAAGGGAACAGGATGGTCGAGCTGTAACAGGGACAGAGTGGGAGAGCAATGAAATATGTACCATAATAGAGCAAAACATCATGGGGATAGGGAGAAACTTGGTGCTAGGGAAGTTTCCAGGAATCCACAGGATGACCCCAGCTTAGCCTCCTAGCAATAGTGGAGAGGGTATCTGAGCTGACTTACTTTGGTAATCAGATTAGTGAATACCCAAACTTTCACCATAGAGCCTTCATCTAGTAACTGATGGAAGCAAATGCAGCAATCCACATCCAAGCACCCAGCCAGCTATAGGAGTCCAGTGGAAGAGAGGGAAAAGGGATTCTATGAGCAAGGTGAATCAAGATTATGATGGGGAATCCTACAGAGACAACCAAGTCAAGCTAGTAGGAACTCATGAACTTTAGATCAACAGCTATAGAGCCTGAATGGGACTAGACTAGATCCTTTGCATAATCCAGACAGTTGTGTGACTTGTTCTGCTTAAGGGGCCCCCGTGAGAGTAGGATCATGTTAAATGAATAAAAAAATTAATAAAAATAAAACATATAATGTGTAATAGGTTAAAGACATTTGAAAGAGGCAAATATATAGATGCTTAGATATTAATGATATATAGAAGTTGCAACGTCATTTGCATTATCTGATTGAAGCATGATTCTCCTTAAAGCTGAAGAATAAGGCACAATGGGAACTATAAGAAAAGAAGGAGGGATGAATGAAAACAGAGAAAGAAAAAGAGAGGAAGTGACAGATGCCGAGACCATACCCTGGAAGAGGTGGGAATGAGGGCTTGGTGGGGGGAAAGCTGGGGGGTGGGAGGAGGGAGGAGAGGGGATCTGTGGTTGGTATGCAAAATGAACAGAAAATTTCTTAATAATAAAAAACACATACAAGCAACAATAAACAGAGTCAGTAGGTTAAAGAAGAAAAAAATAAATGACAGGTGTCTGTGGTTCCATAAAACTGACTTCTGAGTAGCTAACAACTGAAATAAACCAAACACTAGAAGGACTGTGCTTGATATTCTGAAATTGTTCTATAGCCTACCAGGTGAAAAGCAACAGAGTATCAGCAAACAATTATACAAAACCTAAGAACTCAATTAGACACAGACTGGAAAAAGGAAAATTCATAGGCAATACATCATGAGGAGGATAAAGGAATTTAAAGAGAAGTAAAGTGATGACAACAGGACTTTAGGTTTCAACACCTGCACACACACATGCTCACACACATGGGAGGATTTCAGTGACTCTAATCAGTACTACCATTTGTAGAAATGCAATGTAATGGATAAATGCCCATTCTGAGGAACTGAAAGAGAATCATCATGCTACATTAAATCCATGGTCATGGCAAATCCATTGTTGGTTCAAATACTGAACCATTTTGATTCATCAAGAGTAGAAATCAACCATGACACATATGTAAATTTATTTGATTTGAGAAAAAAGTAAAGTAACACACTAAAGGGGTGAGAGATTAGTCAAAAGAATGCCTTGTAGGTATTGCTCTAACATGGAACTCTACTCTGTGTAGTGGAAAACAGGTAAATTATTCCATTATAAACTATATATCATGATTTTGCACTTCAGTTGAAAAGATAAAACTATTCTTATTAAATGTAAGTATTTAATGTGGCGGGATAAAACCAAAGGGAAAACTTAGGGATATGACAAATAAAAGGATTCCTAATCTAGGAACTTGGTTGAGAAATCTAGCTAGCTGAGAATCAAGAATTTCAACATAGTTACACAGCATCTGCTGTGAAGGCTGCTGTCCTAGATTTGACATTCCCATTATAAAGAGACATTTTATGTTAAAATGGCAATGAAGTAACCTTAAGACCTAAAAGTATGTGATTTTGAGCAGGGTCTCCTTGTCCTCCTAGGCATCTTCCAAGACTCATAAAGGGACTATGAATCTTGTTTTTAGTGAACACATCCTAACTCCGTCCATGTCTGAGTTTTGTCTGTGTTGAGTCTTGCCAGAGCCCTTTAGCAAACACCTTGCTCTCTCACTTAGGTTCCTTGGTGACACTTTCAAGACAAAAACTTCAAATCACATCTAAGGAACTGCAGAGATGGCTCAGCTGTTAAGAGTATTAGGGATCTTGCAGAGTCCTCAGTTTGGTTCTCTGCACCCACTAGGTGGCTTATAAAAATTGGGGTCCAGGAACTACTTCTGCCATTCACAGTCTCTTGTATGGAAGTGATATGCATAAACTCACCCAGGCAAACACTCAAACACAGAATTAAGTAAATTAATAAATAAAATAAATGAATCTTAACAGCTGAAATACTACATTTGTGAAAACAATGAAATTCTTTGAATTGGGTAATACTTTGAGTTAGGATAAAATTAATCTATCACTCCTTTGTCAAACTAATCAACATTCTTAATATTTCTAGTACTGGTAAAAGATTATTTAATTTTGAATTTTTATTGAAATCTGACTATTATCTATGTCCATGTGTATCTGTGCTTGGTCTTGTAAAATTCAGGAGTATCATTATTTCAATGAATTCCTTCCATTTGAGTTTTGAATATTTTTATATTTTGATTGCTTTCTTCTTTATTCCAATACATGTGTATAACAAGTTGTCTTTATCTGCTTTCTATA
>CABHPQ010160840.1:30039-55394 GCA_902168405.1 Peromyscus aztecus | reverse complement strand
GGGGTCCTCGCCCCGGTTCCCGCGGGACAGAACGCACGAGGAGGCCACGGGCGCCTCGGCCCACCCTTCTCCGGCCGATCGGGGCGCGGGATCCAGGCTGGCCGCCTCCGCCCAGCGTTTCCCCTCCGAAGCTTCCTTCCCGGCCTGGGGGAGACGTGGGAGGCACGAGGCTCTGGACCACCGCCCTGCTTCCCGCGCATCCCTCCCTTGGAGAGCTCTGGGCTCATGGTGACGGGGAGGGTCTGCCCTGTGCCTGGGGGGAGCCAGGGGTCTAGGTGGTCTGCTTAGAGGGACAGAGGGACAGAGCTCATGAAAGAGCCACCGTGCAGCTGGACCCTGCGAAGGGGCTGGGGTTTGGAATGAGCCGAGCGGGGACCCCCACAGGCCCCCACATGCCTTCCACAGGAAGGAAGCCGCAGGGTGCTGAGGACCTGGCTAGCTGCCTGGATGCCTTCCTCTCAGGGTAGCTGCTCTCCTAGAGTCAAGAGGCCCAGCCCAGCGCCGAAGCTGGAGAGGAGAGTGGGAGCTGCGTGCTGATGCTGGACGGAGGATCCAACCAGTGGGGCTGCCTGGCCTGCTGTGTGGCCCAGGGGACTGGCTGCGCAGCCAGCCCTAGGCCCTCAGACGAGGGAACCGTTGGAGCAGGGGCTGCTTTGACAAGTGGCAGGGGCATCACAGGGTAGGGCAGCTTGTGCACTGGTGACTTGGGGTTTGGTTGACAAGAAAGGTCAGTCCTCAGATCTGTGAGGAGGCAGGCCTGTTTGGGAGTGGATGCTGGGCCTATGCAGACTGGCAAGCAGCCTCCCCTAGATGAGTTGGGGTCATTATCTGTGTGGACCACTTCCTGTGGTGCTGAATTCGGCACCTCAGGCACCAGGTTATCTTGGTGTTCCACGGCCTTGGGGTTCTGGGGGTGGATGCTCTTCTGGGGCCTTCTTCTACAAAGGAGGTCTGAGGGAGGTCGGGTTCTCCAATTCCAAAGGGTCCGGAACATGCCTTGTACCAGTTTGCCATGAGTTAGGCAAGGTTAGAATCAGCAGCCTCATTGACAGTTGGGAAAGCTGAGGTCATTCAAGGTAAGTTAGGCCAGGAGCTAGGAGTTAGGCCTAATCTTCTGGCCTTCTCATCCAGTTCTGACGTGGTTCTGATGTGTCAGACCTGCCTGTGAACCGAGCTCCTATGCCCAAAGGCAGAGTCTCCAGTGGGCCTAAGATCACCTGTGGAGAGAAAGACCGCCTTGCTTGCCCAGTGCCTGCCCACCTCTCCCTTCTTCCTGTCTCCCATGCACGTCATCTCTCTTCAGTAGCTGGGGCCCATGTTGGCCCCTGACGAGCCAGTGGGGGAACCTGTCGGTGGGTCTGACAGTGTCTGGCCAGGGCAGACAGGTGGGTTGTCAGTCTCCAGTGGCCCTGCCCTCGAAAGGCCACTGGATGACAGGAAAACAGTGTGTCTTGTCCTTGCCCCCAAGTGCTCGTCCTGCAGAGTGGCTCATCTGTGGAGGGTGGTCTTTGTGGAGGAATCTTTGGAGGAGTTTGTTCATGTCATTTATTTGTTTACGTGGTGTTTTCAAAATGTCAGTGGGGAGGAGAGGCCGATCTTTTTCCTTCTATGTTCATTCTGGTGAGTTTTCAACAGCTGTCCTGGGGATGTGACACCAGCTTTGCATGAAGCTGCTGTATCTGCTACATCTCCCGTGACCTCCCATGGTGAGGTCTCAGGTCATGAGGTGTTTCGGTCCCAGCAGAGAGGCCTGGAACACAGGCAGAAGGTATCCCCGGAGGGTCTCCTGCTGAATCTGAGATGTGTGCTGCGTTCCCTGCTGGGAGGAGGCTGGACAGAGGGCGTTGGGGGTGTGGGGACAGTAGGCCCAGGATGGAGGTGACAAGGTCAGTGACAGCTTTCATTTGGACGCCCGTGTTTCCTGGTCCTCAAAATGGTGGGTGGGGGGGTCTGGCTGAAGTTCCGGGATGACTCTTCTGTCCTGGGACAGCAGTGGCCCACCGTTCCTCTCTGAGGAGGCTGACTGTGTGGGCTCAGCCCCCAGACTCCCTCTTTCTTCCCAGATACTGCTGGCTGAAGCTCCGATGCCATCTGCAGTATCATGGAGCCCGCCTCCCAGCCTTTGCTGTGGTTCTTCTTCCTCTCCCACTGGGCAGCGGGGGGTCTGCTTCGGAGAGTGTTCAGGCCCCGGCTACAGAGCTGGCCTCAGCATTCCCTTCAGCCTGGTTAGTCTGTGGGTCAGGGAACTGCCCTGGGGCTCTTGGGGCTTTAGGCTGTCTCTTTTGCCTTTTGAACATAGTGGCCTAGCCTGCTGCTGTTCTAAGAAGAGAAAAGGCCGGGACTGGGGAGAGAGCCCAGGCAGGAATGTGCCTGAGCATGATATGATGGCCTGAGTTTAATCCCCAGGACTCACTAAAAAAAAGTTGGGTGGACCAGGTGTGCTGGCACACTTGGGTGGCAGAGGTGGTGGATCTCTGTGTGTTCTGGGCTAGCCCGGTCTACATAGAAATTCCAGGACAGCCAGGGCTGTGCTGAGAAGCCCCCCCCCCACTCGGTTTTTCAAGACAGGATTTCTCTGCTGGAACATGCTTTGTAGACCAGGCTGGCCTTGAACTCAGAGATCCACCTGCCTCTGCCTCCAGAGTGCTAGGACTAAAGGCGTGCGCCACCACCGCTCAGCTGAGAGACCCTGTCTCAAAAAACAACAAAACAGAACAGGCAGACAAAAAATGTGAGTGGTGTGTCAGCACAAGGGAGGCAGAGCCAGGTAGGCAGGTCCCTGAGGTTTGCTGGCCATTCGGTGTGGCCTTACTGCTGAGTTCCAGGCCAGTGGGAAATTCTGTTTAAAACAACAAGGTGGATCTGAGAAATGGACACGTAAGGTTGACTTCTGGCCTTTACATGTGCACGTATGTACGTATACAACACACACACAAACCAGAAAAGGCAGGTACCGCTGGCCCCATCCATCCCGAGTCCCCTGTGTCCCCTGTTTACACAGAGGCGGGGAGTATTCTCTGCCCAAGTCCACTATTTATCTTCCAGTGGCTAACTGGGGCCACAGAATGCAGGGGTGGCACACTGCCAGGGCCATAGCCATGTGTGGGAGCTGAGCAGGACCCTGGGTCGTATGCACAGAAAGGTGCTTGCTAATCACCGGCTGAACGAGGTATCTATGCGAAGCCTCCACCTGCTGCAGAGGGAGCCCAGCCCCCACCTGCTGCCAGTGAGGCTGCTGTTGGCATTGAGGCCTGGAGCCAGTGCACACCCTGGAGGGGACCCTTCTTGAGCTTAAGCCCCACCCCCACTCACCTTTCCCTGGAGGGTGACACTGGGTAAGCACTTCAGCCTCTCTCAGCCTTGTTTCTCATCTCTAAAGTGAAGACAGTAAGAATTCAAGGTCAAGGACCAGCCCCGGGTTGAAGGATCTGCAGGAGACCTGAGCTGAGCTGCAGGTGGGAGCCCAGGACTGAGAAAGCTGGGAAGGTTCTGGGAGCAGTGCCGCTGGAAGTGAGATATGGGTGTTCCATGATAAGAGCACTGTGATGGAGCACGGTCTAGCCTGTGCCAGGCCCTGGGTTCCATCCCAGCATGGCAAACAGACACATACACACACAGACAGACAGACACAGACACAGACACAGACACACACACACACAGACACACACACACACACACACACACACACACAGACACACACACACACACACACACACACACACACACACACACACACACACACACACACACACACACACACACACACACACACACACACACACACACACACACACGACTAGTAAAGAGATCTATACAGACAGACAATAAAGAAAACAGAGCAAAATAGGGCGACTACACAAGTCCAGAGAAAGAATATAGAATTCCTTGTTTTAAGACTTTCCTGAAGGCTTTTTTTTTTCTCCCTTAATTTTAAAACACCAAGGGTTGTTGTTGAATTCATGATCTTTTGCTTCACCGGCTGAATGCTGGGATTACAGACGTGCACCAGCATGGGAGTATACACTTTAAAGTATTACCTGTTGTACGAGACTGTGGTCTGAATGAAATAACCTTCATTTGAACGCAGGAAACACTAGCTGGTAGTGTTGTTATTACTAGTCTCGGCTAAGTGTGTCTTGTCTCGTTGTCAAAATAACGGAGGGACAGGTCTAGTTCTGTGTTGCAGACCACAGCTGTTGAAGAGAGGTCACATGGTTCGCTTGGATGGACAAGGCAGGACATCCCCAGGACCAGCACAGGAGTGCTTAGAGTTTCCTGTGGATGACCGCTGCACATTTTACACAAAACCATCAATCTCTAGTTTCTTTCGCCAGCCCAGAAGGTCAGTGGCACTGGCCGCGTTGGGACATGGCAGTCATTGTAGCTCAGTGGCAGTCCTTTACAGCCAGGCTTTAGCTTGCCAGAGTCCCCTCCTGGCCGGTCTGTCTTACTGGTCAGTGTATGGTGGCCTCTAGGGACTCTAGGCTTGCTGGCCTGGGGGCAGTCCAGGGGCTGTCTTCCTTCATCTGCTGTGACTGGGATGGGTGCTGGGCAGGTGGGGGCTGGGGACCACAGGGCAGGTGGGTGCTGGGGACCGCAGGGCAGGTGGGGGCTCCTACCTTTATGTTACAGTGTGTTCCCAGTTCTTCTGCCCTGCCCACAGCCCTGAACTGTATACTTGTCTCCATAGGAGGCATGCAAGGTTGCTGGTCCCTGGTCCCTCACCATGGGTGGGGGTGGGGCTCACAGAGGGTCCAGGCTGGGGTTTTTGCCCTACCTTTTCTTACAAAGGAAGTAGCCATCTCTTTTCCGAGCTTCTGGGTTATTCTCTGTAAAATGCGGACACATACATCTGGTGCCTCCATCAAGGACCATTCTGCCAATGAGGACAGAATGGCTGTGGGCACAGCTGGTCACAACAGCCTGGAAACAGGGCCATTAGGCAGGAAAGGGGCTTATGGGAGGGGTAGTGGCCTCAGGCATGGTATATGTGACCCGATGGGTGTGCATTACAGTTTCTACCTCATAGAGGAGGGACCAGGTTCTGTGAAGATGGCAGGGGGCTTTAACTTGGTGGGTGTGGGGTATGACAGATAGGGAAACTGAGGTTTCATGGGTGATATGACCCTTGGAGGTCTTCACAGTGGTGAGTGGATGGCAGAGCTGCTGCTGCCTGCAAGGCTCGGATCATGGTCCTTCTCTTAGGCTGGCTTTCATTACTAAATTCAAGAAACACCCCAATTTGTTATTGAACTCAGAATCAGAAACTACAGTGATAATGTGGGAACAAAACGTTACAGCCACCTTCCGCTCTCCTCCTTTTGGGGTGGGTTTTTTTTTTTTTTTTTAAAGATTTTATTTATTTATTATGTATACAGTGTTCTGCCTGCAGGCCAGAAGAGGGCGCCAGATCTCATTATAAATGGTTGTGAGCCACCATGTGGTTGCTGGCAACCGAACTCAGGACCTCTGGAAGAGGAGCCAGTGCTCTTAACCTCTGAGCCATCTCTCCAGCCCTGGGGATGATTTTTTGAGACAGGGTCTTGATATGTATCCCAGGTTAGCCTTGAACTCTTGTTCCTCCTGCCTCAGTGTTCCCAAGCACTGGGATTACAGGTGTGTGCCACCACACCTTGATTGGGTCTTTACTCTTTAAAGTATAATGTTGGATACTGGGGTGTGTCCTTTCAAACCATTTCTTCTTAACTTTGGCATTTGTACATGCGCGCGCGCGCGCGCGCGCGCACACACACACACACACACACACACACACACACACACAAATCTTGTCCTGGCTGCCCAGAAGATTGAGGCAGGAGGACCACAAGTTCAAGGGCAGCCTGGGCTATGCAGTGGGTTCCAGGGCAGTCTGCGTAACTTAGTGCAACCCTGTCTCAAATCAAAATCGGAAGCAAGCCTAGAGATAAAGGTCAGTCAAGTGCTGGCTGTGCGAACATGAGGATGGGATCCACATAAAAAGCCAGGCCAGTGTACACACTTGTGATGCCAGCACTTGGGAGATGGTGGAGACAGAGGATCTCAGGGGTGCTGGCCAGCCAGTCCAGCCACATTAGTGGGCTCCATGTTCAGTGAGAGACCCTGTCTCAAAAAAATAAGGTGGGAAAAGTAGCTGTGGAAGACATCTCAGTGTCAACCTTCAGCCTCACATAGGTGGACATATGTGCATGCATGAAATAACATTAATTTAAACTCAGCACATGTGCACTCCCCACGTGAACATGTAAACACATACACGAATCAAACAAAATAATCTAAACCAGGGTTGGGAATGTAGTTTAGTGGCAGAGCGCTTGCCTAGCATGCGCGAGCCCCTGGGTTCGGTCTCTAGTACAGAAAAGGGAAAAGAGAATCAGAGCTTTCTTGACTGCTCTCAAAGAAGACTGTCAGGTGACCCTGCTCTTCGTGGAGCTGGGGACTGGAGACTAAGGCCTTTCAGACAGAGCAGCATTCAACCAGGGGAGTTTGCTGGTTTTCCCTGACCCCTGTACCTGGACATTAAGCGTGTTCTCAGTATTTTTCAATACTTAATTTTTTAAAAATGATTTTTAATTATGTTTATGTATATGTGGTGGTGATGGGGAGGAGAAACCATTGAGCATGTGACCGCAGGTGCCTGCAGAAGCAAGAGGCATCTGATGCCTGGAGCTGGAGTTACAGGCGGTTGTGAGCTGCTGATGTGTGTGCTGAGAACCCAACGCAGGTCCTCTGCAAGAGCAGCCTGCACTCTCTCTTACATGCTCAGCCATCTCTCCAGACCCCTTTTCAGGACTTTTGTAGTCATGTCTCCGCTCAAACAACCAGCAGCAGCCATATCCTTGCCCGCAGTGGGAAGACCATTTTAGGCTAAGCTAACATGGGTCCATTTCTTGACACAGTGGGGGCCGCAAACAAACACAGGTTTGTGCTAAGCTGTGTCTGGGGTATGGACATTGCAGGCTCTGAGTGATTTCTGCTACCTGGTAAGCTCCTCTGTGGTCGGGGATGAGAGAGGGCGGAGCTCTCCAGAGAGGGCTCTGCCAGGACAGGCATGAGATGCTGTCCGGGCTGGAACCTGGAGTCTGAGTCCAGTGGGTGAGGTGCAGATACACGGGGAAGGTGGCTAGTGTGCTCTGGCTGACAGGTGCTGGGGAGGCAGAGGCCCTGCAGCCTGCTGGACATCCAGCAAGAGGCTCTTGTAGACTAGGGGAGGCTATGTCAGCCTGACTTTCCTCTAGCTGGGAGTAAGGCACACTGGCTGAGGCCCTAGGGAGCCACCTTCCCTCTGAGGACCTCACTGTAGAAGGGGCTAAAAGTCACTGGGATGTGACAACAGGTGTCAGTCAAGGCTCTGGTGGGGATGTGCTTTAGCATTTCATTGTGGAAAAATGAACATGTGCAGAATAGTATGGTTACACCATAGACTCATCCTCAGCCTCCACATCCTGGCTAACCTCGAGTCATTGCTGCCCACACACTTCCCCTTCCAGACAACAGATCACTTCATCCGTAGAAGTTGGAGTCTGTTCTGTTTCACGAACAGATAATAGTTCTGGAGCAGACACGCAACACTAAAATCTGTTAGAACTGATAACGGAATGCAGTGAAGTTTGTGGGCAGAATCCATATACAGGGCAATCAGCCATGTTTCTACACACTTGCAGGGAACTAGCCAGAGAAGAAATAATTAGCAATACATTTGACCAAAGGAGATGAAAAACTGCAGACTGAAATTTATCAAGTACTGATGAAAGAAACTGAACAAAAATGAATGGAAATACATCCCATATTCATGGCTTTGAAGGATTAGTATTGTTGAAATGTCCAAATCACCCAGTTGATCTACAGATTGAGTGTAACCTCTATAAAGATTCCAATGACAATTTTCATAGAAATAGAAGAAACAATAACTGTAAATTTCATGCTAAACCACAAGTGACCCCAAATAGCCGAAGCTGCCTCAAGCGAAAAGACCCCGGCTGAAGATACTACACATCTTGGTCCCAAACTATGCTACAAAGCTTATGAAATTAAAACAGTATGGTTCTGGCATAAAAATGGAACAGGGTAGGTAGGGAGAGCCCAGCTCACCTGTGCATTGGTGACTGATTTCCAACCAGATGCCAAAAATACACAAAGGGAAAAGGATGGTGAAAAGAAAGGATCCACCTACAAGAATGTGAAATTAGGCTCCTATCAGGCAGATTTTACACACACACATGCACACCCCAGCCCAAGAGGACTAAAGGCATGTAATCTGATACTATAGAACTTCTTGAAGAGAGAGAGACAGAGACAGATCCCTGTGGTGCTGCTCTGGAAAATAATCTGGATTTTATTCTAAAATCTCAGGTTATGGGATCACATCAGACTAAAGTTTCTTCATGGGGAAGGAGGCAGCGTGGAAAGGGGGGGGGGTGTGAACTAGGGGAAATATTTGCAAGGTGAACATCTGATAAGGGATTAATATCCCAAACGTGAGATAGTAAAATCATAGCAGGAGTCTAAAGAGCCTTGTTTGAAATGGGCACAGGGCAAGCATGGACATGAGTCCTACAAGTGAGCAACGGACATGCATGCTTGCTAGTCGTCAGGGAAGCACACGCAAAACCACAAGGCGAGCCTACGTCACACCCGTCAGAATGGCTGTTAGCAGAACGATGAGAGATGACTGTTGGAGGCATGTGGAGATGCAGAACCCTGGGACAGTGCTGGTGGCAATGAGGTCGGTGCAGCCATTACTGAAAACGGAGAGGAGGCGTCTCAAGAAACTAGGAACGGGGCTAACACATGCTCCAGCACTAGGTATACAGCCCAAACGCTCGACGTTGGTTTGCTAGAGAGACACCTGCCAGCACTCCCATGCTGTTGGCAACTCCATCCACCATAGCAATGTAGAGAGGCACCCTTGGGTCCCAGCAGCAGATGCATGGTGGAGAAAATGTGGCAAGTTACACGGTGAAGTGCTATGGAGCCTCTGAAAGGAGGACATTCTGTTACAACAATGCTGATGAACGGAAAAAAAAAAAAAAGCACAAATCCTGCTTGCTCTCACGTCTGTGTGAGATATAAGGTAATCAAATGCAGAAGCGGGGGAGTGGGGGGCGGGGAGAGGCAAGCCAAAGGGACAAGCTCTGATTAGATGGAGCACTTTACCAGGAGCGCAGTGGCCCAGTATGGTGACTGTTGTTCATAATGCATATGTCCAACTTATGGGGATTTTCAAGTTCTCTACCAGGAAAAACAACAAATATTGAGCGGATTGTGGTGTACATGCACCAGCACTCAGGAAGCCAAGGCAGGATCAGGAGGTCCAGCTTGGACTACCTGTCTCAAAAAACAAAATAGCTGTTTTTCAGTATTTAAAAAATACAGATTCAGCTGGGTGGTGGTGGCTCATGTCTTTAATCCCAGCACTTGGGAGGCAGAGGCAGGCAGATCTCTGTGAGTTCAAGGTCAGCCTGGGCTACAAAGTGAGTTCCAGCACAGCCATTTTCCATTTTCATTGTGGAAAAATGAACGTGTGCAGAATAGTATGGTTACACCATACTATTACACAGAGAAACCCTGTCTCGAAAAAACCATAAAAAAAAATCTAGATGCAAGCCAGGTGTGATGGCACATCCCAGCACTCAGGTTGCAGAGGCAGAGGCAGGCAGATCACTATGAGTTTGAGGCTAGCCTGGTCTACAGAGTGAGTTCCAATACAGCTAGAGCTACATAGTGAGACCTTATCTCAAAAAACAAAACAAAAATCCAGATCCAAATGGGTCTTGGGAGGTACCTGTTATATTTTTCATTTGTTGCATATGTGTGGTTGATATTCATTTCTTGCCCGTCTCCCATGTAGCTTTTTCCATGACACTAGTCTCCCACTGTGTTCCTGGTCCCCTGAATCTTGTCGTTGGTTGTACCCACGGGCTTATCTAATTCAGCTTGACTGTGCTCCATATACAGTGTGGAGAAGTTGGCTGTGCAGCCTCTGGAAGATATCTGCTGGGCCCTCCTGGTGGAGTGCTCACTCCAAGGCTTCCAGTGAGGACAGACCTTCGTTTTTTAACCAGGTTCCAGCTGCTGTGTGTGGCGGGGGCTGGGAGCACCCCCCATCAGTGCATCTCTCTAGTTTCCCTCTTTCCTTCACAGTTTACCCACGTGACTTTTCCTCCTGATATTTCCTTCCTTTCCTCTTTCCCTCCTTATTTCCTTTCTTCCTTCCAGGACACCGAGGCAGGTGCTCTGTTAACCAAGCCCTAGCCTTCTCTCATTAGCTAAAACCGGAGACATAAATAAAAAGGTACTCAAAATGTGCTAGGGCCCGGGATGCAGCTCAGTTGGTAGAATGCTTGCCTGGTATCCAGGGGGTCCTGGATTCTACCTACATCACAGCATAAACAGGGTGTGGTGGGGAGTGCCACGGGCCACACTTGGCAGTATGGCTTGTTCAGTCTGGGCTAGAGACCCTTTCTTAAAAGAGAATGAAAAGGCTAAATGTTGTCATACGATAGTAACTTTGAAGGCCTGGAATATCTTCTTCCTGATTGTTGTTTTCCTATGTGATTCTGGGTGTGAAGCCAGGGCCGGGTACACACCACGCTGTGTTCCTTGCTTCAGCTGTTCCCCAGGCTCTGCTGGAAGGGATGTGGTCTTCCTCCCTGCCCTCCCAAGGTCATTCCAGGCTGGAGACAGGAAAAGACAGGCACTTGGTGCGGCCCTACTGCCAAGTCTTTCAAAGGAAATCAAGCATTTGGCTGGCAGGACCATTGCTTTCACATCTGTTCTTTTAGGATTCTCTGCTGTTACTCAACATACTGTGACCTGGACTGGCCTCTCCCTTCTGCAAAAGCCCCATCTCCCAGGCCTGGCCAACATCTGGCAACCACAGAGCCAGGTCCTGCCTCTGGGCAGGCTGCAGCACTCACGGGTGCGGGACTCTTCTTACCTCTCATGAGACTAGGCCAAGCAGAAGGTTGGCATTTCTGCACAGGCAGGGGCGGTGGGGGCTGGATGGGGGAAGGTGTGCTGCTCAGTGAGATGGGCATTTGGAGCAGCTTTGATGGCCACCAGTGACTCCATGAGGCCCTAGCTTTCCCTTAGTTTGTCATGGCTTGCATGGCCCTAGTAAGTTCCTTTCTTCTGGAAACCTTGCAGTCTGCCTATGGAATGAAGGTGTGACCAGGACGTTGTCTGTGTGCCCAGCCTGGACAGGAAGAGATCCCTGCGTGTCCCTGAGCCCAGGCTGGGAGGAGCTGAGTCTAAGCATTGGAATGCTCTCCGGACCTCAGGGAAAAATCCATCTCCAGGGAGGCTGAGTGACAGGACCACAAGGTTGGCAAGGCACCCCTGACTGCCCAGAGCATGGAAGAGCTGCTGAGGGTTGGGGGGACCTGAGCCAGCCTGCTCTGCCTCTAGGGGAGGTGAGCCCCCACAGTGCTCCTGCTGCTGGCGGCAGGCTGGGTTCTGTGCGCCCCTGCTGCCCTGTCTAGGGAGGGATGTGCTATAGTTCAGTCTGGCAGGAACCCCACGAGGTCCTGAAATCCCTGTTGTTGCAGGAAAACCTGCAGGGGCTCTGAGGCAAGAGACGAGAGGTGCGTTGGGCCCTTCTGAACAGGCAGGGCTGCCACCTAAGAGGGGAAAGAGCAGTTTTGGGAGGTGTGCCAGACACTCTGCTCCAACCCAAGGAGAGGAAGGAAAGAAGGCTTGGACTCAAAGCCGGGGGAACTCTGGTACAAGCCACTTGTGGCTGGACCCAGGGCTCCAATGGCCACGAAGATTGCTCTGTGTAGCTCTCCAATTCTTTTATTTTGAGACACTGCTCAGGCACAGTACTCGCCCGTTCCCTTGTCTGTTGCTGAGAAATGATTGACTACTCCAGCTTTCCCTCGGTGGCAGTGGTCTGATCTTCAAGCCTGGTGACTCTGACTTGGGGTCAGCTGAGGTTGTAGCCAGACTGCCCGTGGAGCTGACTCCAAGTCAGCTGGAAGCCTGATAAAGATTGGGGATCTGCTCCCAAGATGACTTTCCCTAGAAGGGCTAATCCAAGAGAGAAGCCCCGGGGTCTTTCCTGACTTTGGAGGTCATGTGATTTCAGTAATTTTTTTTTTCCCATTGGTCACACAGGGAGGGAGTCCAGGCTATGTCAGGTATGAATCCCAGGAAGCAGAGTCCCTGGAGGCTCATGTGCCAACAGCCTTGCGACAGCAGAGCCCTGCTCCCATATAGGTCACAGTGGTCCACCTAAAAGTCCCACGCCTGCCCCTTCCTTGGCTCTCTTTGGTCACAAGCACACCTGGGGCTGCTTAACCTCAAGCCTGGGGAGCTGCACAGGTTAGCACGGCCTGATCTCTGTGGAGGGACTTGTGGCCGTGAGCCTGGAGCCCAGAGGAAGGCTTGCTGCACCTGACTTGACAGGATCCATAGTATTTTGACATGACCCGGAAGTAAAAGGGTCTGAGCAGGGGCCTGGAAGAGTGAGGTGGTTGGGTGGTAGCAGAAGGGAGACAGGGTGGAAAAAGGAATGGGCCTGAGTGTTGGGGTCTGACGGGCTGAGAGAGGAGACTCGTTCTGAGGCACAAGGTTAGTCATGTAAAGTCTGTGAGGAGAGTAGGCAGGAAGCAGAGCCAGACTCTCGGGGTTGGAACCATGAGGAGAACCCCAGGCAGCACCCTGCCTGTCTCTTTAACTGACTATGAACCTAGGCCCTCACAGACGCTCAGCAGTGCAGCATCGCCTCGCTGGAATGCTGTGGCTTGGGTGAGGTCACACACGGAAGCTCTGTCTGTGGAGCTTCATCGCCCCAGGTCAAGAACTGAGCTGGCATGAGTGTCCAGCCGATTGCTCAGACTGTGGTCAGCCCAGTGAGGGTCCTGAGCCCCCGAGGCAGAGGAGGAAGACCGTGGCTGTGAGGCTGACAGACAGAGTCAGGGCGGTTTCTCTCCTCACATCTCTCCTGCCCCTGCGGAAACTGCCCAGAGTTTGAAAGGCACTGGGGTGCTATGGGGTTTCTCCATGGGGGTGGGACGCCACATCTGGGCTTGTCAGCTGGGTCACGCTGTTGGCTCAGCATTATTTGTTGGTTGACTGACTGACAAATTGTGCCTGGTTTGACCCAGCCTACCCAGCATGTGGCACCAGCCTCACCTTGGGACCCCTTTCTGTAGGGAGCAAGCATTTCCTGGCATGGGTGAGATTGTTTTCCTGAGTTTGGGACCCCGGATCTCAGAGCGGAGCTTTTCAGGTCTGTGTGCTTCTAGTGTGGTTGCCTTCTCCGTCCCACCCCTTCCTGGCCTGGGCACTCGAAATCAGTTTGTGTCTTTAACCCTGGAGAGGAGACTGGGTGGAGTCCTGAGAGAAAAGCTTAGCGCCGGTGGAACCTGCAGAAACCAGTCTGCTTGTCTTCTGCTTCCCAGGCCTGAGGACATCAGGTTCTGGGGGAGTCGCAGGAAGATAGGGGAGCTGGGGGAAGATGGAGGATCCTCGAAGAAGGCTTGGGAGTCCTGTGGGTTAGGGTTTGGAGGGTTTGGACCCCTCTGCCCTAAGCAGGTCCTGCCTTACTCCCAGGGAGTAACTGAGGTACAGCTTCTCAAAGCTGTGTATACTGGCAAGTGCTGCATCCTCTTAACCTACACCCTCCTCTGAGGAGGGCAGTGGGGTTGGACAATGGGGGAGTTAATGAGCTGTGCCTGTGAAGTCAGCATGCTACCCAGAACACAGCAAAGTGTCACATGTGACCACAGGGGCCACCAGCCTCAGCGCTGAGAGGACCTCAGAGGAGGGTGAGGTGTGGGGTGAGAGGAGTCTAGTGTGCCTGGGGGTGCCACGTTTTTCAAGGACAGGGAGGCAGGAGGCCAGGGGAGAGCAGGAGCCATTGCTGGACTCGCTATCACTTATGTCCTGCCGTCTCTGGGTGGTCCAGTCCGGTGTCTCTCCTCCCTCCCACAGCTAGCATCCTCTCCAATGACCAGAGCTTCTGGGTCACCTTTCAGAGTTAGCAACGGGGCAGAGGGCTCCTCCTCCACTAGCCTGAGAACTCCCAGGCCCGTGAGCCTTCCCTGCTAGAAGCTCCAACCCCCCATAACCTCCAGTCAGAGTCTGGGTCCACCTCTCCTCCTGGCAGCATCCTTCTGCCAGCCCCCCACCCCCAGTCTTGTCCTCTGGTGTAAGCCAGACCTGTGAGTCTTATAGTGCCCAGCACCAAGCCTCCTGAATAAATGGATGCCCAGGGATTAATCAGTGACCATGAGAGAAAGATGTGTGATTCAGTCAAGGACACTGGTGTGAAGGGGGCGGGGAAGAGTTACTTCTGCACACCAAGGTGGCTAACACCCGAGGGAGAGGTAGAGCCCCTTTGATCCCAGCAGGTCCCGTGTGTCCTCTAATCAGCAGGTTCCCTAGGGGCACTGCCCAGGAGCACTAAGGTTCTATCCCGGTTCATTGTGTGGTTACCTCTACCAGCGGTCCACCTTCTTACCGTGGAGTAGCTTGTGCTGTGCAGGTCCATGAAGGCTTGTGCCACGGTTGCAGGGCAGGCAGGCTGTTTTCAGTCTGCCGATCGTGGTTAACGCGGCACCTTTAATGTGGAACACCTGGATGGGGAAGCGTCTGGTTACCTTGAGTCTGCACACCCAGCAGCTTTCCAGTGATCCCGGCCCTGTCCGCAGGATCGAGGACTGGCGTTGCCCCACATTCTTGTCAACATGATATTTTCCTTTAACTGACCTCGTGGTACAGCAGAATCTGAGTGGCTTTAATTTTCTGCTGGTTCGTGGTACTAAGTACTTTTTTAGGCACTTATTGATTGTTTAAGGAGCATCTTTGTTGAAACACCTGTTTAATCTTTTGTCTGTTTTTTAAATTATTATTGTTTGCATGTGACAGGGTCTCACTATGTTGCTTAGGCAGACTTGAAACTTCTGAACTGAAACAATCCTCCTGCTTCAGTCCCCTGAGTAGCTAAGACTAAAAGTGTGTCCCATCATGCTTGGCTGGTGCCTGTTTTTTAATTGGACCAATGTCTTTGTTATTATTATTATTATTTTGTTGTTTTTTTGTGACAGGGTCTCACTATATAGTCCTGATTGGCTTAGAGCTCATTCTGTAGACTAGGCTGGCTTTGAACTCACAAAGATCCTCCTGCCACTGCCTCTCAAGTGCTGGGATTAAAGGCGTGTATCACTACGTCAGGCCGACTGTCTTTCTGTTACTGATCTGTAGGTATTCTAATTTTTAAATGTTTTATTGCATTTTTAGTGTGTGTGTGTGTGTGTGTGTGTTCACATGCATACACCACCATGCACATGTGGAGGTCCAAGGACAACCTGTGGGAAGTGGTTCTCTTTCTGCCATGTGGGTTGCCAGGCTTGACTCAGGTTGCCAGGCTGGGTGGCAGGCTCCTTGGCCCGCTGAGCCATCTTGCTGGCTGTCTGGGTGAACCCTGTATATTCTTTAGGAGTCATTCCAATTGTGCGGGTAGCAGAGGTCTTGGCCTTCTCTCCTCCTCGGCGACACCTGTTTTGTCTTTGCTTCAGCACACCCAGGCCTGGGAGAGAGCTGCTCAGTGAAGGGTATACCAGTGTCTGGCTTCTCTGTGAGGTCCCCTCTGCCCTCCTGTAGGCCACCTCATACCCCCCAGCACAGGGACTGGCTCTGAAATCCCAACTGTGTTCTGGTACTTGGCTAGTGTGTTCTGGATGCTGGGTAAAAAAGGATGTACCTCTCAGCAAGGATGTTGCCTGTGGGAAGACAGCCCCAAGGGGAAAAGGATAGAGGCTGGATGGGCCAGGAATGTCTCACACTGTGGGAGGGGGAGACATGCCTCACTTTGAGGAGCTCACATGGAGTTGGGGGATCTAGAGAAAAGGTAGAAGAAGAAAGTTCAGTACTCTAGGTTCCATGCAGGGGAGGCTCTTGAGGACCAGGTGGCACTCTCTCTCTCTGTCAGGGGGGCCCAGCTCATTGCCTCCCAGCCCTTTGCCAGTGTGCTGTGTTACTGTTGGGCTCCCCATGACCCCAGGGGGAAGTGAGGCCTGGCACGGTAGAAGGGAAGCCAGCTTTGAGTCCTGGGCTCGTGATGACCGTGGCTGCCGAGGGGCTTCAGGCAGGGCCTCTGCTGGTTTGGAATCAGAATCCTAAGGCTGAGCCTAGACCTTACTCCTGCCCTAGCCCCGACTGGGGACAGATGTGGAGGGCAGAAAGATTTGTGACCTCTCAGGTGGGCACCCCAGGCCACCATATCACTCCAGTGGAATGAGTCCAGGGGGAGGAAGGGGCCTGTCTGGGAGTGGCTGAGCTGGAGGCTCGGTCAGGCTGTCAGCTTAATTGCTCAGTAAGGATGCGTCTGCTCTCGGGTTGGAGCAGTCGTCTTGGGGCTGCTAATGGAGATTTTCACTTCTTGTTTTATAATTAAAAAAAAAAAATTGTTCCAGCTTCAAGCTTCAAATTTCCATGAAGTCATTGGAGCTGGGAGCCTGGCCTGGCAGCTCCCCCACTCCTGTGGCAGGCTCGCAGGCTGTGAGAGGGGCCCTCCTCACACCCCCACCACAGCAGGAGCTGAGCAGAACTGAAGGCCCAGCCTTAGTTAGCCCTTTGCCGTTACCACTGCCGAGCAGGAAGTGGTGGGTCCCAGATGTGACTCACTCTCATTAGGTAGCCGTGGAGGGAGCCTTCCCATGTGTGAGACTGGACGCCTTTGGAGCAGGCTACTGAGGGCCCTGCCACCTCCCTGCAGGCACAGAGCTTGGCTGGGTGGCTTCAGTGCCTCGGAAGCGCCAGGTAAAGTGTGATTTGGGCACGGGATGGCTTGGCGTCTGTTCTTTGGCTCGGGCCTGAGGGACAGCAGGACAGGCCTTGGGTCCCAGGCCTGTGGGAGGGAGGTGAGCCCAGCCCTGGCTGCTGGTGGACTGGGCAGGCTGGTGGGGAGTGGGGGCTCCTCAGTCTCCTGGGCAGAGAGCCTGGAGGGCGGTTCCTCACTGGGAAACCCAGACAGTTTGGGCCGGGCTTTTCCCAGTCTGGCAAAACCGTGCTGCCGGGTCTTAGGCGGTGATGCTGTTCACTTGGCCCTGTTACCTGGAATTCTGGGAACTGCTTACTCTTAAATGCCCCTGTTTCTTTCAAGATTGTGATTTTTACATTCACAAGTACATCTCATTTTTTTCTCACAGAAAATAAAAATTATCAAAGAAACTTACTAAGCAAAGCAACAAAAAGTAATTCTGAATGTGGGGCCGGGGTGTAGCTCAGTGGTAGAGTACTTGCTTAGCATGCCTGAGGTACTGGGTTGCATCCACAGCACCAATAATAAGAGAGAAAAAAATTAAAACAATATTCTGAAAGTGATACACTTAAGAGACAGAAAACCAAAAATGCCTAAGGAAAAGGGAACAATTTCTTTCCCTCGTTCCCTCTGTTTCAAGGCCCCAGGATTAAGGTGAGTCATTTGGAGGGGGTTCCATGCACATGGCACCAGTTGGAACAGGTGTCTCTTCCCTGTTCAGGGGCAGGCATAGGGATCATTCTCCCTGGCCAGCCACTGGGAGAGGGTGGCATGGTGTCTGGATGTGAGGCCAAGACAGATTTCAAAGCCTTGGACTGGAGGCCACAATATGGGCTGGCTCTGCCTAGAAGGCTCTGTATAACTGAGTGGTCACCAGCTCTTGGCTGTGATGTGAGGGGCGGGCTAGACCCGTGGGTCCCACGGCACGCATCATTTGTTGTTGCTCAGGTCTCAGCCTGTGTGTGAGTGAACACATTTAAAATGTAAGTATTGAATGTGATGAGTGAGTTGTGTTAAAACAAAACAACACCATCCATATAGAAAGATACTGGGTCTGGCATGGAATGTGTTATTGTCTCGGAGAGTGGAGAGACCGCAGCAATGAGGGTTGGGCTTCATAGGAAGTCTGAAGCAAGGCACGCTGCTGCAGGAAGTTCAGGCTTGAGGTCTCTCCGTTTTGGTAGAGCTAGAGCACCCAGCGTTCTGGGGCTCCCTGTTCCAGGTGTCTGTGGGGGAGGGGCATGGCAGGAGGAAAGGCCCCACTGTGTGGAAGAAGTGTTTGTGTTCTAGCGACTCACTTCCAGGCTCGGGAGTGGCTTTGAAAGGCCCCCATGCTAGCTAGGACTTGGCCCTGGGGCTCTCGGGCATGGAGGTGGACATGGTAAGGGACAAAGCAGGAGTTACCTCTTGGAAGGAGGACAGAGGTCCATGACACTGTCTGAAGGACATGTGAGCACCCTTACAGTTTGGAACTATTACTTTGACCCTGTATGGTCGAAGTCATTCACTACCCAGTTTACAAAAAAATATCGGAGGCCATGGTCTGTTGTCCTGGGTCAGGTCTCCCCTCCCCCAGTCCCCACCTGTGCACTACAAGGTAGTGGCCACCATGCTGGAGGGTGAGAATGGGGGTCAGGACTCCGATTCCTTTCTGGTGAGGTCCAGGGTCAAAGCAGAGAACAGGGGCTTGGCTGTGGACTAGTGGGGGTGGGGGTGGGGCTAATGGTGGTGGCCTCCCTGCCAGCGGGAGGGTCAGCTTTCTCAAAGAGAGGTCCCTGTGCAGTGTGACTGCTGTCTTTGGAGCAGTGAAAGGGCTGGATGTTATGGACTTTCTGTATGCCTGACTGCCTGAGGCCTTAGCTGGGCTGAGCCTTCTGGGACATGTAGTCGTGTCCAGCTTCAGCGGAGAGGTGTACTCGGATAGTGCGTCCTCGCCACTCTACTATTGCTTGGTGGCGTCTTGCTGAGTGACAAGGTGGTCTGTCCCTAGTTGCGGCCTCTCATTCCTTCTGCCCTGGAAGACAAAACTGTGGGGTCCTTCATACTAAGCAGATAACCCGCTCCCACTGCCCCTTTGCTGGGCACAAGGTGATGCTTAGCCCAGCTGGAGAATGGTCTTGGTTTTCCTGGGAGCCAGGCAAAGGGGTCACTGAGCAGGCCCATGTCACGGCCAGCCATCCCTGCACAAGCCTTTCAGGCCTCAAGGGGGAAGTGCTCACTGAACTGGACATGCCTGTGCAGAACTACGCGGGGGAGTGAGTCTGATTTGCAAGTCAGCCCCATCTGATCAGTGGCCAGAGGAAGGGGTCATCAGGCTCCACACCCCCATTCCAGCAGAACCCTACTGTACGGGACCAGCAAGGGGTGGAGCCTGTTTCTGCTGTGAAATCGCTTGCTCTCCCCTGCCTTGGGTGGTAGGCAGCGAGGGCAGACAGGGCCAGGGAGCAGCTCTAGGACAGCCGGTGTCCCTTGTGGTGGTCATGTTTTCTCTGGGTTCTTGTTTGTAAGGTGGGGCTGAGGGTGCCAGGCAGGTACATGGGAGGGTCAGATGCATGCACCAATGGCGGCTTGCCAAGCCTCTGCTTCCTTGGCTGCTTGGGGGAGGGATGGTTCATGGCCTCTTCTCTTGTCCATTGGCCTTCTGCGCTCTGATGGAGGGTGGCACAGCACCTCCAGCTAGCCACAGGCATCCGGCTTGACCTGCGCTACATGGTGTTACAGCATTGCATCATGGCTGGGTTTCGCCAATCTTGGTTCAGACCCATCCTGGCTGAAAGGCCTGTTGTTCCTCGATTCTTCTGCTAGGTGGTGGGTGGAATGGGAAGCAGCCTGGCCCTGAGCTCCATTTCCCTAGCTGGCCTTCTCCAGGGACACCTAGAACAGGGCTTTCCTGCTACCGTCTGCTGTCCTTGCAGGCTGTACATTGTGTGGGCTGGGTGCTGGTTCGGTAGAACTGAGTGAACCCAGTGGTCAGCATAGGATGAGGGGTGGCCAGCCTGGACCCAGTAGGAAGAAGTCCACAGTATTGCGACCTCTACTAGTGTAAGGCCAATTTCTTCTCTGCAGAGGTCGGTTGTGAGCTCTGTCAGCCTCCCAGACCTCCCATTAAAGCCTCTTCTCTAGGGGCTGGAGAGATGGCTCAGTGGTTAAGAGCATTGGCTGCTCTTCTAGAGGACCCGTGTTCAATTCCCAGCACCCACATGACAGCTCACAACTATCTGTGACTCCAGGATCCCACCCCCTCACACAGACATATATGCAGGGAAGACACCAATGCACACAAAATAAAAATAAATTCTGTCTATCCTGTTCTCTCGGTTCGGCACCATCCCTGCTCCCCTGGCCACTCTCGGCCCGCCCCAGACTTGCTCACAACACTGGCTCTTTCCTGTGTCGTGTGCAGTCCCCCTGTCCACCAGCACAGCCTCCACACTGCATGCTTGCGTTTACTTGGCTGGTGTGCCTTTGTGAGGACCCCTTTCAGGGGCTCTGGGGTCCACCAAGGAGGCATCTCAGTGTGTTTGCCCTAAGTCCATGTGGCAGCTGCCTCCGCCTCCTCCCCTGGCTCTGGTCACCCCCCTTTTCTGTTGCAGGCTCCTGTGGTCACTGGACATCTTCCTTTTTATGTCCTCCTTACGCCCCTGTGCCTGTCCCTGTCCCTCATCCCCACCATGGCTGGCCACTAGAAGGAATTCCCTGCAATTGAGGCGTCTTTGAAATCTCTGCTACTGTACCCCGTTTCTTGACAGTGCTTTCTGGACCTCCAGGGCCACCGTCTTTGCTCCCTCCCTGGGCATCAGCACCCAGCTGGCCCTAACAGAGTGGCTGTGGCCCTGGGACAGAGGCCTGGCTCCTGGAAGGCGCTCATGCCCCTTTTGCATCGTGGCAGGCTGGGATCTGGGGAGCACAATACTCCCTGAAGGAGGGAAAGGGGTGCCAGTGGTGCTTCTAGAGCCCTGACCCTGGATGGTCACCTGGTTGGTCCACAGGACCCTATGGAGGCCCCTGTCTTCCAGGGCCGCAGCCCAGCTGTCCGCCTTGGAAGTGGCTTAGTCTCATGTCGCAGGCTCAGGTGACTTCCATCAGTGCTCCGCGCTGGCAGAGTAGGGGAGAAGCACAGGGTTCTGGAGCTCAGGTGGGACAGCCGAGGGCCCCCGGGCTCTGCAGCACCAGGCTGGTGTGAATTTCCTTGGCGAGTACGGTGGAGGGCGCAGCTCCGTCCATGGGCCTGCCTCCCGGTCTCTTGCTCAGAAGAATATGGACTTGGGGCCCATCTGGTGGGTGTGTCTGTTCTTGTCTCCATTCTCTAGGAATGGCCACCTCCCCCTCTGGGCCTCAGTCCATCCATTTCTGGGACAGGCAGCCTGGCCCTGCTGCTTCCCACACCTGTCTTCAGGACCCCATCTGGCTGGGAAGGAGGTGTCCGTTGAAGTGGAGGCGCTGGAGGCGCTGCTCTAATGGGGCCCTGACTGATGGGAGGCAGCCTCTTCTGAAATACCCAGACTCCCTGGAACCATCACTCAGCCCTTGGGGAGATGCATGGTGATGCTCCAGTACGTCAGGGGAATTAGGGAGACGAGCTGCTTGGGGGAGGGCAGGGGCTGTCGGCCAGCGAGATGGATACCCCTGGGAAGATATTCCTTGTCCTTGTACATCAAGGTTTCTTAGGCTGTCAACCTCATGTTTACAGTAGGCTGGCGTGACCCTGCGAGGTCATGGTGCTGACTGTGTACTCTCTTTATATGAAGCCACTAATAATTAGGTACCATTACCAGTTCATTCTTTGTCTCAGGAGACTGAAGCCCAGAGGGGTTCGTAAACATGTCTAGGGCCACACAGCACCCTCTGGGTGGAGTGGGATCCACGCCCTGACTTGGAGCTCAGAACTTGCACTCTCAACCTCTAGGCTCTGTTGTTTTCCACTGTGGGCACAAGCTGCACCTTGTCCACCCTCCCATTTCCTCTCCCCGTTTAGTAAGTTCATCACATGGCTTCCCTCTCCCCACATGTGTTGCTGCCCAGGAACCCTGTGCTATTTGGCTTCTTGTGGTTTCGACACCTTTCCCTGGGCCTGGTGTGGGGCAGGAATCCAGAGATTCGGTGACGGGGCTGGGGGCCTGGACGCAGGGTGGACCCCTTCCCTCTTTCAGCATGTGTAGATTGATACGGTGGCTCTCTGGAGGTGAAGCGGGACCTCACACTTGGGCCTGCCTCCACTGCTGCCTCTGATGCAGTGTGGAGGAGGGTCTGCACGCTGCCGGCTCCGCAAGATGCTGAGCAGTGGAGGAGGCGCTTGTGGCCCGGGCAGCACCTGGGAAGCCAACGTGGGCATTGAAGCCATGTGGGAGGGCCTGGGTGGTCTTCCTAGAGGAGCTGGCTCAGCAGGGCAGCAGTTGCCCAGGTGGAGGTGCTGGGAGGTGGGTGATGGGCAGCGTTTTCAGGCCACCCAGACCCAACACTGAAAGGGTGGGGCTTATTTGGGGAAGCAAAATCAGTCAAACCCCACAGCTGCCACGAAGGCCCAAGAAGTTGCTGAGTTTGGGGCTGGGGTAAGCAAGAGGGACTGGCTTGGTATTCTTTGTGTTCTGACCAGGGACCCTGTAAGGTTGTTCTCAGGGGAGGCCCGGGTTTGGGGAGCTGGGCCTGCTGAGACAGAGCCTCCACGTGAGTCTGTAGCCTGCAGCCTACAGCCTAGCTCTGGAAGACTGGAGTTTGGGGAAGGATTGAGGGACCAGAGGAGGGTGCCCAGGCTTCAAGGTAGCTGAGGGAAGGGCCTCTGAGCCTGTGGGTAGGTGTGGCTCCGGAAGTCAAGCTGTGGTTTAGGGGATACCGGGGTTGCTTTCCCTGAAGACTAGCTCTTCCGGCTCTCAAGCTTGCCCCTCCCCCATTATGGACAGAACCTTTTGGCTTTGATAGGGTTCTCAGGAAGCCTGGGAAGTGAGGCTTTTAGGACCTGGGGCTAGGGAAGCCTTTCCACAGCTGGTGCTTGCCGAGACAGGTGGTGGCCTCAGGCTGCTGTTGGGATAGAGGCCTTGCTGGGCTCCCTAGGTGGCCTGCTAGGTTCTGGTGGGGCAGGCTGCTCACTCTTACCTATGAACCCTCTGCTGGAACAGCAAGACAGAGGCTCAGGAACCCTGGAGTGACCAGACCTGGAAGGGTAAAGAATGGACTGGGTCATGGAGCTGGGTAGGAGAATGTGGAGAGGAACAGTTGTTTTTTGTTTTTTTGTGTGTGTGTGTGTGTGTTTGTTGTGTGTGTGTGTGTGTGTGTGTGTGTTTTGTTCTCTGCCCAATCTGGCCTGGAAACTGAGGCACATGGGCCCAGTCTGGCCTGGAAACTGAGGCACATGGGCTCAGTCTGGCCTGGAAACTGAGGCACATGGGCACTGGGAGCCTTTCCCCAGGGAAGAAGGTGTTCCTACCTGGAAACTTCCTGGGGGCAACTGCTGAACCTATGAGAGCCACAGAGCCCAGGCCTATGTCCTTGACTTCTTCTCTCCCTTTCCTCCACCCAGGAGGGCAAAGTCAGGTTGGTCCCTGGAAGATCTCCCCCCCTTGTCTGACCCAGGCTCAGGTAGAACAGGTAGAAGTGGGGACCCTAGCCTTGAGGAGCTCCTCACTGCCCGAAAGGGAACTGCCCCCATGGCCTGGGGAGACTTTCTGGGGGAGGAGCTCCAAGTTGGGTCTGGGAGACTCCAAAGCTAGCGTTTCCTAAAGGAAGTTCATTAGAGAAGGGCAGAGAGAGCCCCCTCAACCAGCTGCTTCCCTGTAGGGCACTGACTTGCTCACATGTATAGCTTTAAAGGGATGAGGAAGAGCCGAACCCAGCACTGCCTGTGATGGACCACTGCGGATGTGTGTATAGCTTTCTGTGGCCATCTTGCTTGGCACAGTGTACGTCAAGGAAATCAGGTGAAAAGTTAAGAATGGGCCTGGGAGCTGGAGAGATGGCTCAGCAGTTAAGAGCACTTGTTGCTCTTACAGAGAACTTGCATTTGATTTCCAGCACCCACACGGTGGTTCACAACCATCCATGCATGTGGTGCACATATATAATTCAGGTAAAACATTCATACATAAAATAAAATTCATACATTGAATTTAGGGCTGGCGTGTTGGCTCAGAGGTTAAGGGCACTGGCTGCTCTTCCAGAGGACCCAGATTCAATCCCCAGTACCCACATGGTGGCTCACAACCATCTGTAACTCCAGTTCCAGGAGATCAGGTGCCCTTTTCTGATCTCCTCAGATCAGGCTTACTTAGGGTGCACATACTACATGAAGGCAAAACACCCACACATATCAAAGTCAAAATAAGTTATTTTAAAAAATAGTAAATTGAATTTTAGAGAGAGAGAGAGAGAATGAGCCTAGACCTTGGAATGAGGCAGGCCTGAGTTCAAATCTCAGCCATCCCAGGTGGTGAGCTTTGGATTGTAGGCGAGGATCCCAGAGGTGCGTGCCAAGGCTAGCAGTGACTCCTAGAGATCTGGAGGCTCTGAGGAAAGCAGACCACTTCTTTAGTGGCCGTGTCCAGAGGCTGCAGAGCACTTCCGGTCTGTCAGCAACGGGAGGCTTAGGTCTGGGTCCAGCACTTCCTGGGCTGTCACCTGCCAGCTCCCCGTGCCCCTTCCACAGTCACTGTATGGCTACTTCCTCAAGGTCCAGCTGGACTTGACCCAAGGGATCAGCTCTGCTGCTGCCTGGGACCCCAAAAGGCAGCTTGAGGAGGTGACTTCTGGGCTGTCCTCCCCAGAAGCCAGTGCTGTGGGTTTCAGACAGGATGGGGGGGGGTTCTCCCCAGCTCACTCCTTTGCACACGCCTGATGCTTTCTGCTGCTGTGGTACTAGAGCCACGTGGATGTCCTCGCTCTGAGCCTGATGCTGGCTCAGCACTTTGCCTGAATGACCCCGTGGAGCCCTCTCTAAACCATGTGGTCAGACTGCTCTTCTCCATTTCCAAAAGAGGAAACTGAGGCATAGAGCAGTCATGCAGCTGTGTCTGATGGAGTCTATTAAGACTTTATAATTGCACAGGTAGTACGGCAACAGAACAAGACAGTCAGAATGAGAACTGAGACTCAGCCATTAGGACCAGGGTGGATATTTGGGGGGCGGCATGTTCCTGTGTGTGTATCTACCAGGCATGACATGGACTCTGTGGAGTTTTCACAGGAAGCTGGGCACGCCATGAACAGCTGCACCTGTTCTACCACAAAGATGTGTTGTGCCAGCCCAGAGTGGTAAGCACACTTTCGGTCATCTGCTGTACCAGCAATGGAACATGGACTCTTGTGTGTGTACCTGCACACATGCAAGAGAATGTACACCATCAGTTACTGCAGTGGATCTTTAAGTCAGAAGGGGTCTGTGTGTGGGCGTAGCTGACGTGCGTTCCTGCCAAGAGTGAACGTGAGTGCCCACATCTCAGACTTCATGATGCGTCCTCATCTTTGCCAGTCAGACAGGTGACATAGTTTTTCATGATAGTTTTACTTTGCAGTTTCTATATCTAGTATAGGTGATGTCATCTTGTTTCCATTTATTTATTTATTTATTTATTTATTTATTTATTTATTTATTTATTTATTT
>CABHPQ010160840.1:6837-30029 GCA_902168405.1 Peromyscus aztecus | reverse complement strand
TTTATTTATTTATTTATTTATTTATTTATTTATTTATTTATTTATTTTTTGGTTGAGACAGGGTTTCTCTGTGTAGCTTTGCGCCTTTCCTGGAACTTGCTCTGTAGACCAGGCTGGCCTCGAACTCACAAAGATCCACCTGCCCTCTGCCTCCCGAGTGCTGGGATTAAAGGCGTGCGCCGCCGCTGCCGCTGCCGCCACCGGGCTCCAAATGTTTAAAAGCTATTTGCGTTGACTTTTCTCTGGCCTTTCTGTTTATGATCTTCTTTCACTCTTGGTCTTTTTAATTTGTAGGTGTTCTTTACACATGAGGGAGATTAGCTCCCAGTGATGTGGGTTGTGTTATATTTCATGTGTAGTTCTTCTGTTGATTTTGGTAAGATTTTTTTTTTTTCAGATCAAGTAGTAAATTTTGTTATTTTAAATGCTTGAGTTTGTCGGTCTTCTCTTTATGGCTCTTGAGTTTGAATTGGGTTAGGAAGGCCTTAGCCAGCCTGGCGGTGGTGTACTCCTTTAGTCCCAGCACTCGAGAGGGGGCAGAGGCAGTGGATCTCTGAGTTTGAGCCTGGTCTATAGAGCGAGTTCCAGGACAGCCAGGACTACACAGAGACACCCTATCTTGGAAAAAAAATCGAAAACCAAACCAAACAAAAGAAGCCTTAGCTACGTGAGTGTTGACATGTTTTGCTTGTTCAGTCTCCTGCCCTCTTCAGAACCCGTCGTGTGTCGGTTGGGACTCTGGCCAGCCCCATTAAAGACTCCCAAGCTCAGTTTTGCTCTTCTCTAGATGATTAGGGAAACAGCTTTTCTCCTACCTTCTGACATCGCAGCGACTGTCTGGGTGAGGCCTGTGCAGTGCGAAGCCAACAGGCAGCCTCCTGAACTGCTGAGTGGGCTGGGCCTGGCACCAGTGAGCTCCCCAGGCCGGCTAGACTTCCCCTTTCTGTTCTTCCTTATCAAGGGAAAGGGGATCAGAACTCTGTTCGGCGTGGGTGTGAAAGTGTTTCCATTCTGAAGGGTGGGAAGAGCGAGAGGGCAGCCTTTAAAAGAGTGAATCATAATTAGTGGCGTTGGAGCACGAGGCGGGGACTGGGCCAGCGAGATGGCCCAGCTGGTAAGGGCACTCGTCACCAGGTCTGATGACTTAGGGTTAATCCCAGGGTCCACGTGGTAAAGAAGAGCGATGCCCCCCACGATGCCCTCTGACCTACAAACGTGCGTACCCACCCACAAAGTAAAGAAGTGTGAACAAGTTACAGAAGGGGCCGGAGAGATGGCGGTTAAGAGCACTGGCTGCTCTTCCAGAGGTCCTGAGTTCAATTCCCAGCACCCACATGGTGGCTCCCAACCACCTCTACCAGGATCTGGTGCCCTCTTCTGTCATGCCAGCACACATGCAAATAGAGCACGCCTATGCATGAATAAATAAATCTTTTTTTTTTAAAGTTAAAGAAGAGAGGGGGACAAAGCTGATGTTCCTTGGGCGGCTGACCACGTGTCAGTTAACACATTGCCTGGCTCCCACCGTGTGCAGAGTCCCCAGACATGGTATGGAGGCCCTGAGTCCTCTGCCTTTTAGAGCTTGGCCTGGGCAGCTTCACAGGTGTTGTTACTGTATTTGGAATGCGTGCCGAGGGATGAGTGAAGGAAGGAATGAGCGACCAGCTCTTCCGGGGCAGGTCCACCAGCCCTCACCAGATTGGTGGACACATCTCTTGTATTTGCATCTTTTTTAGTTTGTTTGTTTTGTTTTTTCCGAGACAGGATTTCTCCGTGTATTTTTGGTGCCTATCCTGGAACTCACTCTGTAGACCAGGCTGGCCTCGAACTCACAGAGATCCACCTGCCTCTGCCTCCCGAGTGCTGGGATTAAAGGCGTGAGTCAACACCGCCACCCAGCTCTTGTATTTACATCTTACAGAGAAGCTGTGCCGGCCCCCTCCTGTGATCTCAGCACTGAGCACTTCTGAGCCTGAGGCAGGAGGATCTGGGGTTTGAATCAGTGTGAGCAACATAGTAAGACCTTGTCACAAACAATGAGGAGCTGGAGAGATGGCTCAGTGGTTAAGGGCCCTTTGCTGCTCTTCCAGAGGACTGAAGTTCAGTTCCCAGCCCCTGCATCTGGTTGTTCACAACCACCTGTAACTCCAGCTGCAAAGAGATCTGAGGCTTTCTTCTGGCCTCCACAGGCACCCCAAACCCTACCACACACACAGAGAAAAAAAACTACCAGGGTACGGGAGAGCCTGAGGAGGCTGCCTCCTGCTTAGCCATGGGAGAAGGGAGAATCGCCATTGCCCAGGACCATGCTCTCCCTCAGCCCAGCTGTGGTACCAGCCTGGCCTTGGTTTGTCCTCAGCCTTCAGATTCTTCACTGAGTAAGAAAGTTTCCACCCAAGGCCCAGCAGAGCCCAGGTCAGAGCTGAGCCCTCAGAGATCTGGCATACTGCATTTTTGAAAAAGGGGAAATTGAGGCCCAGCTCAGGCCAGGGGCTCAAGATGGTGACTGGTGTGACAGTTTGGACCATGGCTGTGGCTCCAGGACCAGGTGAAGCCATCCTGGAGGAAACAGGAGTCTGAAGCTAGCTGTCCTGGGAGTGTCTAATGATTGCTCTGCCTGGGGCTTGGCAGGCTGTCCTCCGGAGATGTGGGGAGGTGGAAGACACGTTGGGGTCAGGTCCTACCACACCCCTCCATGTCGGGCCTCACTGCTCGGTTTTGGTCTTGAAGGACTTCCTTGGTCTAGGTTGGCCCTTATCTTGGGACTCACATGTCCTTTTGATCTTGCAAGCTCGGCCCAGCGGGCTTGTGACTTTGTAGACCCCTTGTCCCTCCAGAGGAAGTTAGGGCCCTTACAGAGTATGAGCAACACTGTCCCCCACCAGCCAGTACAGAGCTGGCTGAGCGCCAGCACCCGGGAGCCGTGTAGTACAGCAGGCCGCAGGCTCCTCCACTCTACTAAGGGAAGCCCCCTGTGTTCTTCCGGCCGATGGCTGCTTTCTCTGTTTTCTCTGGTCATTCGCAGGCTCCCCATCCCCACCCTGCGTTGTTGCAGGCTTACTTCACAAAGACTAGCTGGGACCAGCCGTAGGACAGATAGAAAAAGGAATCCTGTCTGGGAGGAGGCTGGTACTGGGGTCTGACCAGCACATTCTGAGCTGGAAGGAAGCATGGAAGCCATGGTCCTCAGGGCTCTGGGGCCAGGACCAAGCTGGGGAGGGAGGCACAAGGAGAGAGGCCACAGGGTGGGATCACTTGGTCCTGGGGTTTCCTGGGGGCTCCTGCCCCTTCTAGTCGAATGTGCATGAAGCTCAGGGTCTTCTGAAAGAGATGGCTTAGGCATGAGACCTTCTCAGCAAATGAGCCTGCTGGCCGTGGTGACACTGTGCGGTGGTCCCCACTGAGGCCCGGGAACAGGCTCTGTTGTGGGTGTGTCCGGAGCGGTAGATTGCCAGGCTGGGGTGGGGCCCAGGCCTGGTGGGGCCTCTCTTCCTCACAGGCCTTCAGAGGGGCCCTCATGCCTCAAGGCCCCACTTCCCTTTTCTGAGGACACCAGGGCCCCAAGGCTTCTGCAGCTCCATGCTTGCTGAGGAAGCTGGACTGGGGTTCCTGCCGGCTCTGTCTGGGTAAGGAAGTGGGTACGAGTATGGGTGGTTTAGAATATACGGCTACCCGGGGTGGGTCTCCCAGGCAGCCTGAAGGCCCAACCATGTGCCAGTCTGCGATGTCCCAGCCGTCTGCCTCTGTCACTGTCTTACTCAGGAACATGGACTCCACTGGTCAGGATAGGTGAGGAGGTCCCAGTCCTGCCTGGGACACCGGAAAGGATTAAGGGCACAGCACAGAGGGCTTCCTGGATGAGGCCCCCCTCCTGGATCCTGTTGCTTGGCCTTGCCCCTGCCCCTGTAGGGCAGAGGGAAGGGTCTGGTGGCCTCCACTTAACTCCTACCCTTTTTCACTATCATGTTGTCTTGGCCTTATGGGATAGGGACAGGAAAGGGGTCGGGTCAGCTTTTTGAGGTGTCAGGGGCTTTCTGGTTGTTACTTCTGTAAGGGTGAGAGGCAGGGTGAGGAGTGGGCTGTGCATGGCCTGAGTTCAAATTACAGTCCTCTGACTCATTAGCTGTGTGGCCCATGATTGAGCCTCTCTGTAACTCATTTCCCACGTGCAGGAAATAGGGAGAGCAGACCTACAGGCAGGTGTGCAGACTTAAGGACGGGGCCGCTCACTGGGCCTGGAGCACTTTTTTTTTTTTGACAGGGCTGGTGATCACAGAGCCCCAGAGATCCACCCCACCCGTCTCTGCACAGCCCCCAGCGTTGGGTTTTCAAGAGTGTGCGAGACCAGGCCCAGCTTTTTACATTGAAACCCAGGTCCTCACGCTTGCACAGCGCATGCTCTTACCCCCTGAACCATCTCCTCAGTCCAGCTGCAGGAACTTTGCTCCCAGCTGCAGCCTTGCAGTCCTCTGCTCAGCTGCTCCAGGGGCCGAATGAGAGCCCTGGGTGGGCTGAATCCTTATGCCTTCTGCATCCCATTGTCCACTTCCATCCCCAGCCGCTGTTGCCGGGGAAGTGGCTTAATCAGATCCACAAGTAAAAAAATGTTCCCCACTGGCTTGGGGGTGGGGTGGGGGCTCTTGCAGCAGCTCCTCAGCCTGGCTTTGTGCTTGGGGAGATGGGTCATGCCTGGGACCAGAGGAGGCATGAGCATGTGTTCGAGTGTGCACGTGTGTGCCCTCACACCACACGCTTGTGTCCTGGTGGCCCACAGCCGGGCTTTGCCTGGAGGAGTGTCCCTGGAGAGCTGTCTCAACCATTGGTGTCTGGGGTTTCTCGGCCCAGCAGTCCTAGCCCGCTGGTGTTTGGCGTTGAACCAGAGGGTCAGGCAGGACTGCTGTTTGTGTGCTTGTGGCATTTGGTTTTGTCCCCTGAAGTGGCAGTGGAGAAGCCTGGGCCCGGGAGCTGTGGTTTGAATCCCAGCGCTTCTGGCAAGCACCTCCCGCTGTGTGATCTGAGGTGAGCTACTGAGCCTCTCTGGGCTCAGCTCTGCATCTGTTAGGAAGTGGTTGAATGTGTGTGCGGGAGCTGAGGAGCTTCTTCAGGCTGCCCTGGCTGGGCACTGCTCAGGGATAGGCCTGGTCCTGTTCTGCCGCCCACAGTCTAGGGCTGGGCACAGATGGCCGGTGCTTAGTCAGCACTTCCCGTGGAGTGGAGAATGGCCTGCCTAGATGGAGAAGAGGCAAACGGGGGGGGGGGGGGGGGGGGGGGGGGGGGGGGGAGCTCCGTGCTAACAGGACTGCCGGCCCGGCCTGGAGGAGGCAGTTTCTTCTAGTAGCAATTGGTAATATGCTTACTGCTGCAGGCTTATGAGCCCAGGACCCCTGGATAGATAGGTACTGTGGACAGCTGATTGGGTGCGGTCCCAAGTCCCTAGGCTTTTCCTTCTGTTTCTGGGCCTGTGCTCAGGGCAGAGGGAGGCAGAGCTGGAGGAGTACCCAGGGATGTCTCAGCAGTGGGCACCGAGTGGGCTCCCTGGGACCCTGCGCATCAGCCGCCAAGGGCTCTGTTCCCTCCTGGATACTTTGCCGTTTCTAATGGCGGCTGGCTGTTTGCCCTTTGTGACCTCTTGCAGCCTGCCCACCCTGTGCCCTGTCACCCCAAAGTGAGACCTATCTAAAGGGGTCACCAGTTCCTGGTGCGAGCCGGCTCTTTATACGAGGCCTCCAGGTGGAGTCTGTGCGTGGTCGATGGGTGTGTACTTCTCCTCTTGGAGGTTGGGAAGGTCAGCCTGTGTACTAGTCGGGAGTCTCCAGAACGGTGGTTCTCGACCTGTAGGTCGTGACCCCTTAGGGTCAAATGACCCTTTCTCAGGGGTTGCATATCAGATACCCTGCATATTAGATATTTACATTGCGATTCATAACAGCAGTAAAATTACAGTTATGAGGTAGCAATGGAAGTAATTTTATGCTTGGGGGTCACCACAGCATTGAGGAACTATATTAAAGGTTTGTAGAATTAGGAAGGTTGAGAACCGCTCTAGAGGAAAAGAACTTACTGACTGAAAAAAAATATATATGGGATTTATTAGCATATATAGAAATATAAAATGTATTAGACTATATATATGTGTATATATACATACACACAGATACATATGGGATTTATTAGAATGACTTACAGGTTGTAGTCCAGCAATGGCTGTCTACCAACAGAAGGTCCAAGAATCCAGTAGCTGTTCAGTCCACAAGTCTGGATGTCTCAGCTGGTCTCCGTGTGCTCTGGGATCCTGAAGAAGTAGGCTCTAATGCCAGTGAAGGAAGGGCCTTGCTAGTAAGAGTGAGAGCAAGCAGGCAAAAAGCAAAAGCTTCCTTCCCCCATGTCCTGTACGTAGGCTGCCACCAGAAGGTGTGGCCCAGATTAAAGGTGGATCTTCACACCTCAAAAGATCCAGACTAAAGGAGGGTCTTCCCACGTCAGATGATTTAATTAAGACAAGATCCTCACAGGTGTGCCCAGGCCTTGGGGTTTAGTTGAATCCAGATGTTGTCAAGTTGACAAGCAAGAGCCACACATCAGAAGTGATAGCCTGAGCCACACGTATCTTGAGCCACACATCAGAAGTGTGGCTGAGAAGCCCCTTGGGAATACACAGTTGTGTTGATGGATGGATGACGCCAAGCGCAGAGGGGTCCGTGGTGAGCACGGCCAGCCTGGAGTCCACCTGTGGCTTTGTAGTGACGGCTGTCTTGTCCTCCCTCGCTCTGCTTTCTGTCCTGTGAAAACTTCATAAATCTGTGTCAGTGGGACAGGCATGCTGGCACATTCCTGTAATCCCAGCTAGATAGGAGGCTGAGGCAGAAGGATGGCGGGTTCAAGGCCCACTTGGGCTACAGAATGAGTTCAAGGCCAGCTTGGGTGTCTTAGTGAGACCCTGTCTCAAAATGGAAAGAGAGGATGGGGCTACAGCTCCACAGAAGAGTGTCTGCCTAGCATATGTGAGGTTCCAGGTTCAACTCCTGGTATCAGAAGAAACTCTTGTGTCTGTGGTCCCTTTAAGAAAACATGTCTCAAGCCAGGCGTGGTGTTTAATCCTAGCACTTGAGAGCAGAGGCAGGTGGATCTCTGAGTTTGAGGCCAGCCTGGTCCTCAAAGTTAGTTCCAGGCCAGCCAGGGCTACATAGTGAGACCTTGTCTCAAACAGAAACAAACAAACAAACAAACAAACAAACAAACAACAAACCTAGAAGAAAAACACATCTGGACTGGAGAGATGGCTGGTGGTTGAGAGTACTTGGGACTCTTACAGAGGATCCAAGTCCAGTTCCCATAGCCCATGGTGGGTGGCTCACAACTGCCTGTAACTCCAGCTCCAAGGCATCTCATGCCTTCTGGCCTCTCTGGGCAACTGCATACATGTGGCATACACACACACTCACATAATTAAAAATAAAAATAAGTTGGGTGGTGGTGGTATATGTTTTTAATCCCAGCACTCAGGAGGCAGAGACAGGCAGATCTCTGAGTTTGAGGCCAGCCTGGTCTACAGAGCGAGTTCCAGGACAGCCAGGGCTACACAGGGAAACCCTGTCTCAAAATAAAATAAAATAAAAAGAAAGAAAACACGGTCTCACATAGATAGTTAGCATAGCCCAGGTACAGGGGGTTGCCCTGGTTGAAGCTAGCAGTGTGGAAGCTGAGCCTGTGGCCCCTTGGCCTCCCCAAACCACCTGGATCCTGAGACTGCCTTAATCCCAGACTGCCAGGATCTCAGTTTGGGACCCTCTAGACCTGAAGACACAGACTGAGCTCCAGGCATCTCGAGAGTATGTTGTTCACACAGGGACCCTGGGAACAGAGCACAGGTTAGACCAGATCCTACATGCTTATCTGATCCGGCAGGTGACTCCGTGGAAGCTCAGGGAACAAAGGAAGGTTGAGCTCTGAGCTCTGTGGAGATCACTAGGGATCTACTTAGAAAAAGAAATGTTTGTGGCCTAGCCTCACATCGTACAGATGATGTTGGGAAGTCAGTCACCAAACAGGAAGTGGCTTAGGCAGGCTTTGAGTGGCAGTGTGCTGAGCCAGTCTCCAGGGTAATAAAGGTGCTGTGGGTCTGTGTCATCCACTGCAGCAGCCACAAGTTATGTGCACCTGTGGCCCTGAGAAAGTGACTAGTGTGACTGAGGGGGCTGGGAATTTACTTAGACGGGGTCCAGGGTGTCCTCAAACTCACAGTCCTCCTGCCTCAGCTTCCATAATTCCATTTCTAATGACTTTGAATTCACACATGCCCAGACACTGTGTGGAACTGGTGTCTTTCCTCACACCTGCCCTTCCCTAATTTGGCCCATGGATATCAAATGTTTTTGGTCTGCTTTGTCTCCACAGATCTGAGGACCTGGAAGGTCCTGTCAGCCCATCCTAGACACCCTGAAGACACCAGTGACCAAGACCCAGTGGCTGGAGCCGGTGCCATGTGCCCATGGAGCCACAGGCTCTGGGTGCCTCTGTCCAGTCCTGACTGCTAGCCTCAGAGAAGCCAGAGGCCTAGGCAACATACAAGAGTGTCAGCAGACAGATGCAGCATCTCAGGCTGTGGGGCTCCTGAGCAGACTGCTAGACCGGGCCACCGGGGAAGAAGATGCCAGCCAAGGGGCGCTACTTCCTAAATGAGGGTGATGAAGGCCCCAACCAGGCAGCGCTCTATGAGAAGTACCGCCTCACCAGCCAGCATGGGCCACTGCTGCTCTTGCTCCTCCTGGTGGCTGTGGCCACCTGCATTGCGCTCATCAGCATCGCCTTCAGCTATGAGGTAAGACCCTGGGCTAGGGCACTTTGGCCTTCCTGCTCTGATGGGAAAGCTTTAGCAGGGTGGTACCTGCCTGCCTGAAGCTTCATTTTCTTCCTTTGTGAACTGCTAGGCAGGTGGAAAACAAGTCAATTTGAATTTGATCTTGAAGTCTGATTGGTTTTAGCTATTATATCAATTGTATGAAATCACCCTCAGTTCTTTTTTTTTCACCATGAAATTCAATCTGTTAAAGCTCTGAGTCAAGGCTTGTATATCACTTCCTTCCCTTGTCTGACCATGGCAGACATCACCAATCGATCCCTGTATTCTGTTCTGAATCTGGCTGTGATCTCAGATTTTTTTTCTCCTCATCTTCTTTCTCCTTCCCTCACTTTTCCTTCTCCTTTTCCTCTTTCCTTCCCCCCTTTCCTCCTCCTTGTCATCCTCTTCCTCCTTTTTCTTTTCTTTATTTTTTTGAGACAGGGTCTCATTATGTAACCCAGGCTGGCCTTGAGTTCACAGCCTAAGTGCTGGTGCAGAATCCTTACCACTGTCGGGGCAGACATCACCAGCATCGCTCCTGACTTGTGTCCTTGCTTTGCAGCAGCCACTGGCCATGTGCAGTTGTCGGTCACCCAGCATGTGGCTGAGAGCTTTTTGTTCTTCTTCGCTTTCTTGCTGACTGTTGTAAATGTCATCAGAAGTTCCCGAAGTCATATCAGAGGCTGCAGGGGTTCTGTGTGGGTAGCCAGGGCCCTGAAGGAAGTGGGGAGGGACAGCTAGACCTTGCAGCTACAACACAGGCACCGCTTTCCTGTCACTGTCCAGAGGTGGCCGGCGCTTCAGCCCTCGTGACACTTCACGTCTGTAGGGGACCCAGGATCTTCGGGGTGCATCTGTCTTCAGGACCCTTCTCCCCACCTGCTCCTCTACTCCAAGGCACCTCTGTGTGGGGTGCCTGCTCTTTGTGTCCCTCCAAAGCCAGTTCGCAAATTGCTCTCCTCCAGGACTTGAGCAAGGCTTTGCCTGAGAAGAGCCCTGTTCTGGCTCCAGTGGTCCCCCCGTCCCCCACAGGAGAGCAATGATCTCTTAGGGCAGGGTGGGGGGTGTTCAAGCTGCTGCAGAGACTGAGAAATACAGTGCTAGCAGAGATGGCGTAACCCGCAGGCCTGAGGTTACGGGGAGCCCAACGCTGCTGTGTGGAAGATGCTTGAAGTGATTCTGGGTAGACTTCCTGGAGGAATGGGTGCTCCACAGAGGGAAGTCAGGGTACTCTGTCTGTTTGCTCTACCCAGGATCCCCCCAGACACCAGGCTCTCCTGGGCACTGCGTTCTTCATGCTGACGCTGTTTTTGGCTCTCTACGCGCTGGTCTATGTTGAGTGCCTGGTGCGGCGATGGCTGCATGCCTTGGCTTTCCTCACCTGGGCCTGCCTCATGATGCTAGGCTCCGTGCTGGTGTGGGACTCCTGGAAGAACGAAGCCTGTGCGTGGGAGCAGGTAATGGTGGGAACCGATGGCACTGGGCTTGGGTGCGAGCAGCTGGAATATGCAATCGGCAGCTTCTGCCCACTTGTGGCCTCGGGGCTTATGGGAGTGGGCCAGCGCAGGCCTGTGCTGTGGCCTCCCTGCAGGCTATGACACTGGATTTAAGAGGGCCCCAAGCTGACTCTCTTCTCAGAGTGTCCCCTTGGGTATCTGGCATTTTGGATAGAACCTGTTTGGTTAGAGATGGCAGAATTCCGGCTCAAGGAGGCAAAAAGGCACCAGTGGGTTCGAGTGCCAGGAAGAACTGAGTAGGGCTGGTCCTCGCGCCAGCCGGCCCCAGGTGGAGCCTGTGACGGCTGCTCACTCACTAGGCTAGCCATCCCAGGTGACGGCTGGAGACCTTGGTTGAATTGCACCGGCCTGGCCTGATTAGTCACAGTTACCAGGAAGTGGCATGCACCGATCACAGCTGGTGTGCCTTTTTCTGTGATTGGGTGGGCTGGGGCTGCGGTAGGGTGGTCAGGCTCATGAAACCATAGACTGCAGGGCAGACGGGGAATGAGGCTACACCGCCTGAAGGAGGCAACAAGTGATCTGGCCCCATCCCAGGCTTCCAGTGGTTACCAGGCCAACAGCTGAGAGCTCTGACACAGACAGAAACTCAGTGTTCAGATGACGAGCAAGCGCTCTAGGTCTTCCTGTCCTGCGGTGTGTCTGTCCCTGTGCCTCCCCATGTCCCAGGTGACAACAGGCCGAGGACCTCTCCTTCTGCCTGGTCCTGGGCCATGCTGCATCTCTGGGTGCGTTGTCCCCAGGTGCCCTTCTTCCTGTTCATCGTCTTTGTGGTGTACGCACTGCTGCCCCTCAGCACGCGGGCAGCCATCACAGTGGGGATGGTCTCCACTGTCTCCCACCTCCTGGTGTTCGGAGCCGTGACAGGAGCCTTCAAGATGTCCATGTCCGGCGCCCAGCTGGGGCTGCAGGTGAGGGTGACAGAGGCAGGGTGGGGACAGGCTCTGACCTGGTGGAGGTTGAGCTCGGGGACTGTTTGCAGACCTGTGGCAGCAGGCAGGGCCCTGTCCTGTCTGTCTTAGTGCTGGTCTAGGATACTCTGTGGACTTGGACCCTCTCTGTGCTCAGGGCCCTGCTGTGGTAAGGTCCTGCCCTGAGCATCTCTCCCCACGGCTCTGACCTAGTTTGATAGCACCCCAGTACTGGTGTGTGTAACTCTGTTGAGTAAGTGTGCCCCCAAGTCACATCACTGGGGTGCAGGGATGTGTTTTCCTTCTGTCTGGCCCAGATGTCCACTTCTGGGGGAGAGGTCAGAGGTCTGGGCAGCCAGCTGGGTGCTGCACCTTCTGTGACTGGGTTTGTGGCTCAGTGAGGTAGCCACCATCTCCTTGGAAGTACTTGGCATCCCTGGACTCTGGTACCCTGGCCTTCACAGACAGGGCAGGTGTCTGGTAGGGCAAAGAAGGCCCAAGTCCTGGTCCTGTGGTCATAGCAACTCATTAGGGAGTCAGCTGCCACCTGGGCCTCAGTTTTCTGCCTAACCCAGGAAAACGACAACTTGAAGATTATTTGGGTCAGGCAATGGTGACAAATGCCACCATGTCTGCTGTGGGGTTCATGCTGAGCAAGTGTGCTGGCTGGCCCATGCTGAGCCTTGCTTACCCTTGGCTGCCCTCAGCTTCTGGCCAACGCCATTATCTTCCTGGGTGGGAACTTCACGGGGGCCTTTCACAAGCACCAACTGCAGGATGCTTCCCGGGACCTCTTCACTTACACCGTCAAGTGCATCCAGATCCGCCGGAAGCTGCGTGTGGAGAAGCGCCAGCAGGTAGGGACCTGCATCCCCATCCTTCCTTCTCCCCGACTGCCATGTACCCCACCTTGTCCTCCCTCCCCTGGGCCAAGTGCTGCACATGTGGCCCATGTGACTGGTCCCTTGCAGGCCTTACTCCTCGGAGCTTGGGTGACAGGGTGGAGGTGCTCCACCAGGGTGATGCTGTGTACATGTAACCCAGCAGGGAACAAGGGCATCATGGGCAACATTAGTGGGAAGAATGATGTCCAGGTGGCTAGCCTAGGGCCTGCTGATCCTCTGCCTGTCTCCACCGGTCCTCCCATTGGTCTGCCCTCCTGTACCCAGGAGAACCTGCTGCTCTCGGTGCTCCCAGCCCACATATCCATGGGCATGAAGCTGGCCATCATTGAGCGTCTCAAAGAGGGCGGTGACAACCGCCACATGCCTGACAACAACTTCCACAGCCTCTATGTCAAGCGGCACCAGAATGTCAGGTGGGCAGGGCTCGGGAAATGCATGGTGCATGGCATCCTTTGAGAATTCAGCCACCACTCCCCTGGTCCTGGGCAGATAGTGCTCTGTCAGGAGCCTCAGTCCATACAGGGATTGGCGGCCAGGCCCTTCTTTGGGCCTCAGTTTCTCTTCTTCTTTTCTGGAACTGAGAACTGAACCCAGGGCCTTGCGCTTGCTAAATCCCTAAACCCTCTCCTGTTTCTTTACAGGGTGAATCAGATCAAGGCTCTTAAAGGGCTAGGGTGGTATTAGGGGAAGAAGATCCAGTGTCCCTCCATAATCAAAGCAGTCCATGTGAACTAGCCAGACACTCAGGTGGGGGAAAAGGGTTTTTCCGATGATTCTCCCCAAAGGAGGTGCCCCGGTGCCCCTGTCCTTACCTGGCCTTAGTGGTGTGACAGGGTGCAGGATCTCTTGTGAGGTGTAGTGTGGTCACTCTCAGCTCCACCTGGTATCTTCCCGAGGGCCAGCATTATGTACCAGCAGACATCTATTAGTACAAGTCAGGGCTCCATCTGTTGGCCTGGGGTCTTACAGGCCATTGCCGCCTGCCTCCTGGGACCTCTGCTTGCTCATCTGTGGTTCTTTCAGGGCCTGGGGAGGCCTGGAAGGAGGGAAGTTGTGTTCTGGAAGTTCAGGTCTCTTGACTCTCTGGGTGCAGGTGCAGGAGGGGGAGGGTGCTGGGAGCTGAGCAGTGACAGACTGAGTGTAGGTCGTGTGCTCTGCCCTGCTGTAGTGAGAGGCCTTTGGAACTAAGATGGGTCAAGCTGGCTGGGAGCATCTCTTCTGGCATTTGGGACTGATGGGGGCAGAGTCAGGACCACCTCCCAGGGCTCTGATCCAAGCTCTGTCTGTCCACCCGGACTAGCATCCTGTACGCAGACATCGTGGGCTTCACACGGCTGGCCAGCGACTGCTCCCCCAAGGAGCTGGTGGTGGTGCTCAATGAACTGTTCGGGAAGTTTGACCAGATTGCCAAGGTGAGCCTGGGCATGCTGTCAGCTGGCTGCTGCCGTCACAGGGCATCCCGTGCTGCATGAGCTGGGAGTGGGTGGGAGGCTGGGGCTCAGAGCTAGTGTCTGGGTAGTAGGTGCTTTCTGCGTGCTCTATGTGAGTGGGATTCCAAGGGGCAGAAGCTGGCTCCCACCTCAGCAGGAGGAGAACAAAGTTATGAGTGCATGCCCAGGGTGTTTATGGGTCCATTTCAGATGGGGGCTTAAACTTGCAACCTGCACATGGCTTCCAGTCTGGCAGCCTTGCCTTACCTGGGGATCTGGGAGCACCCAGAATGTCCAGCCACACTCCGCTTGACAAATTCCCAGGTGAACTGTGCATATAAGAAAGCTTGAGAAGCCTTCCAAAGAAACTCATGGCCAGTGTGATGGTGCATACCTTTTTTTTTAAATAATTTATTTTTATTTTATGTTCATTGGTGTTTCACTTGCATGTATGTCTGGGAGGGTGTCAGAAGCCCAGGAACTGGAGTTACAGACAGTTGTGAGCTGCCATGTGGATGCTGGGAAATGAACCTGGGTCCTCTGGAAGAGCAGTCAGTGCTCTTAACCACTGAGCCATCTTTCCAGCCCCTGGTGCACGTCTTTAACCCAACACTTGGGAGGCAGAGCTGGCTGATCTCTGTGAGTTTGAGGCTTGCAGTGTGTGTGTCAGGGGGCAGACACAGACTCAGACCCAGACCCAGGGAGGGAAGAGAAGCCTGTGGGGCAGGGGACCAAGGCCCGGGGCAGACACAAAGATGTGACGTGAAGACAGCCCAGTGTGTGTGGAGCAGAGTATCAGGGAGACAGACAAGGACATGGTGCCCTAGGCAAAGAGTGGGATTTGTCCTTCTGGCGCTGAGAAAGAAGCCTGGCAAGTACCAAACAGGATTTCCTTCCTTCCTTCCTTCCTTCCTTCCTTCCTTCCTTCCTTCCTTCCTTCCTTCCTTCCTTCCTTCCTCCCTCCCTCCCTCCCTCCCTCCCTCTCTCCCTCCCTCTCTCTCTCAATAATTAATTTATTTTTATTTTATGTGCATTGGTGTTTTGCTTATATGTATGTCTGTGTTGGGGGGTGGGGTGAGCTGTATCTCCTGGAACTGGAGTTACAGACAATTGTGAGTTGCCATGTGGTTGCTGGAAATTGAACCTGGGTCCTCTGGAAGAATAGCTAGTGCCCTTAACCTCTGTGCCATCTCTCCAGCCCCCAGGAACAGATTTTCATCCTTTGCCAAATCTCCCCGTGGCTCCTGAGCCTTGGTGCTGAGCTGTGTGACGGGGGCTGCCCTTCAGGCACTCATGACCCAAGAGTTACAGGCATTCAAGAGAGGCGCAGGGGGTCAGGAGCCAATTGAGCCCTGGCTGGACACAGGGCAGGGCTGGCCTGGGTACAGTTACTTAGATGTCCTGGTTCCAGCCCTGCGCTCCTCCCCTTGAGAGCCAGAGAACAGCTGCCTGTTGGGGCACCTGGGGTAGGGGTGATGAGCAGGGTTCGGGAAGCTGCAAAGCAAAGGCTGGTCTTCACACCAGACCCCTACAGGGGGCCTCAGCACAGTCTCTGGTGGGACTGTAGACTCCCATCTAGGAGTATTTCCTGTGGAGACCCAGTCTCCCCCTTGTTGGCCCCCTCCTGCCCCCTCCCGCCCCCCATCTAGCAGCATAGCATCTCTGGGCTTAGCTGCTGCTGGTCTCTGCTCAGGATACCTGCTGTAGCTCCTACCTGACTTACCCTGCTTCAGCTACACTGACTGCCCTGGTTTTATTTCAAGTAGCTTCCTGGCCTCAGGGCTTTTGCACATGTTGGAATGCTCTTCTTTTTTAAAAAAAATATTTTATTGCCAGGCTTAGTCCCAGCACTCAGGAGGCAGAGGCAGGCGAATCTCTGAGTTCAAGGCCAGCCTGGGCTACAGAGTGAGTTCCAGGAAACGCACAACACAGAGAAACTACACAGAGAAACCCTGTCTCGAAAAACTGAAAAAAAAAAATTATTTACTTACTTTTATGTTATGTGTGCATTTGTCCGTATGAGGGTGTCAGACCCCCTGGAACTGGAGTTACAGACAGTTGTGAGCTGCCATGTGGGTGCTTGGAATTGAACCTGGGACCTCTGGAAGAGCAGCCAGTGTACTTAACCACTAAGCCATCTCTCCAGCCCCTAGAGTGCTCTTCTTCGAGGGCTGTGATGGCTCTGGTCTCCTGGGCCCTTCCTCTTTCTCCAGTGCCTCATCCTCTTCTGGGTGTATCTCCCGGTTATATTGATCTAGTCCCAACCCTCTACCGGCGTGCTCATTCCACAGCTGCGAGATTTACATCATCGTTTGCTGCTGTGTTGTGATACCTGACCAGGTATACAGTAGGCGCTCGAACATTACACAGACAAATAAAAAAAAGACAGTCCCTCCTGCGTAGCCCTTGCTAAGCCTTGCTTTCATCCGGATTCCCGGCGGAGTCTCTCGGGTCCTCTTGCCGGGCTCTGCAGCGGCTGCTGAGTCGGCGGCGGCGGCGGTGGCGGCGGCACTGAAGGCCGCTCCCGGCAGGGCGGCGAGCAGCTGACCCCGGCCCTGCCCTGAGCGCACCCCTTGCTTGCTTACCCTGCAGGCCAACGAGTGCATGCGGATCAAGATCCTGGGGGACTGCTACTACTGTGTGTCAGGCCTGCCTGTGTCGCTGCCCACCCACGCCCGCAACTGCGTGAAGATGGGGCTGGACATATGTGAGGCCATTAAGTAGGTGCAGGTGGGCCAGGGCACAGGCGCATGTCCCCCTGCCGAACCACACACACTGAGGTGGGTGGGGTGTGAGGCTTGCCCGATTCTCAGCACACCACGTGGAGGATGCCAACTCCTGCTGGCCTCCCTTCCTCTGGGCCACCTGTGGCTTCAAGTCCTAGGAGCATCTAAAAAGCTGTTAGGCCAGGCATGGGTGGTGCACGCCTTTAATCCCAGTACTGAGGAGGCAGAGGCAGGTGGGTCTGTGCAAGTTCAAGGCCAGCCTGGTCTACAGAGTGAGTTCCAGGACTGTATAGAGAGACCCTGTCTCAAAAAAACTAAACAAAATAACTAAAAAGCTGAGCTTGGGCAGCCTGGGCTCCACCTTCCCAAGGACTGAGATTGTAGGAGGAGCTCGGGGCGGAGAACAGGAAGGCCTTCCAGAGGCAAGGTCCAGCTCCAGGACTCCATCAGCTTTCCATTCCTCTGGGAAGCTTCTGGTGCCAGAGGACTTACTCTCTAGCAACAGGGAGGCTTGGATCTTCTGGGTCCTTCTGCTAGCTAGCGTCAGTCTGTTGGTGAGGTGCTCAGGGGTGTGTAGGAAGTGATGGTGGAGGAGGCGGTCTGTCTAGGCAGCAGAGGAGGTTCTCCATCCAGTACCACTTTGCTGTGCCTCCAGAACTCCCCCCAGGTGGGAAGGTAGTCCACCGTGCAGAACTCCCAAGATGCCTGCCATGGGACCCAGCAGGTCCCCATTCTGCATTGTGTAGAGGCAGCCATGGCTCCTGCTGGCTCTAGCCTTGGTGACCAGCTCACCCCCAGTTCTAGTGGTGGACACAGGTGCTGGTGGCTCCTGTGTCCCTAACCACCAGCTTGCCGGAGGAGTGTAGAGCTCTGCTCAGGCCTGGGGAATGGGGGTGGGTGCCATATCCTGGGAGGCTCCACCCTGGAAGCTCCTTGTACTGAATAGGGCCCTCACTTCCTGCAGTTGGAGTAGAGAAGCCCCCAGGGTCCTTGTCTATGCTGGGTGTTAGGTAGGGCTTAGCATCCTCAATACCCTGGAAGCCTTATCAGAGCCAACCAGGGTGCTGGGCAAGAGATACCAGGGACAGAATGTGGCCCATCAGCATAAATGGCATCCTAAGTCCCTTTCTCTTCCTACACACCCTTGAGCTGGGTGTGAGCGTGCACACTCCCAGGGATGGGGTTCTTGGCCTCTTTGAAGAGGAAGCCCTGCCATGCCCAAGGCCTCCGGTGTGGCCCTGAGCTGCTGCAGGTGACAGACTGCTTTGCTCCAGGCAGGTGCGTGAGGCCACAGGAGTAGACATCAGCATGCGTGTAGGTATCCACTCTGGGAATGTGCTGTGTGGGGTCATCGGGCTCCGCAAGTGGCAGTATGATGTGTGGTCCCATGACGTGTCCCTGGCCAACAGGATGGAGGCGGCTGGAGTCCCTGGGTGAGTTTCAGCAGGGCAGGGGCAGAGGCCAGGATGGTCAGGGTGGGACAGGGTGGAGGCAGGGGATGGAGCCAGCCCCAGCTGCCGCGCACCCCTAAGTGGGCGCCTGGGCCATGCTGCTTTGTCTGACTTGGGTCTCCCCAGCCGGGTGCACATCACAGAGGCGACACTGAACCACCTGGACAAGGCGTACGAGGTGGAGGATGGGAACGGGCAGCAGCGTGACCCCTATCTGAAAGAGATGAACATCCGAACCTACCTGGTGATCGACCCTCGGGTACGAGGGCTTGGGGGTGGGTGGGGATTGGGCAGCCTGGGAGCAGGGTCTCAACTTCTAGCAACTGACCCTCAAGACTGTGGTGAGGTAGCAGAGACGAGGAGGGCCCTTCCTTGAACTGGGCACATTCTAGGCACCAAGGAGCAACCTGTTGTGTTTCTGTGAGGTGGGGGCAAGGGCTGTGTCAGCAGCTCCGGGATCAGAGTGTGGTGTTAGTGCAGTCCCATGAAGCTAATTGCAGGAAGGTCTCTTCACCCCTGTGAAGACGCAGGGAATGATCAGGCAGCCTGCTCCTGGAGCTTGCAGGTCTGGGGCTCTCAGGTGACTCAAGTTGCTTCCTCTCCTGGAGCCCAGCTTGCCCTGGTGGCCCAACAGGAGAGGCAGCTGGGTTTGTCTGCTGACTGCTCCAAGCTGGCAGTCTGTTGCTTTCTGCTGTCTGTGGCCTTAACCTCCTGAACCATCCTTGGAGTTTGCTCCAGAATGCTGGCAGGAGCATTTCCCAGCTCCCTCGGTCCTGGCCCTTGGCTCTGACTGGGGGCAGCCTGCGAACCCACCTAGGCTCCGCTACATGCCTTGGCTTCACTCTGTCCCCCTTACCTTGCTGACGTCTGCAGGGCAGCCACCACATCCAGGAAAATGCCTGCTCCTGGCCTTACTGTCCCCGTGTGGTCCTGTTTATTTATCTTTGTCCTTGTTTATTATCGTTCCCGCTGCCAAAGACCACTGGCCCTCCAGCCTGCGGATCACCCAGCTCCGCTCTAAGCGTGCACTCAGTGGCTTTGAGATGGAGAAGCCCCAGCCTCCAAGGCCTCTGCAGGCATAGTTCCAAAGCTCACCCCCAGGGCTGCCAGCTTGAGCCAGCAGAATTGCAGGATGCTGGCCAGACTCCAGCCAAGCTCCAGAGAAGCAGTAGCATGTGTGCGCCACTGGCAGTGTGGAACAGTGGTTGCGCCTGGTCCCTCTCTCCAGCTCTGCTCCTCCGTTCATTCACGTCGCCGGCAGTTTAGAGGGGCCTGTAGGAGTTCCTCTTCATTCTCGTCTCCAGCCAGCGTGTGACCAGGGTCACCAGCAGGAGAGGAGTCTCAGACACCTCCAGATCTGGCAGCTCTGGCTCACTGTGTAGTTTGGCTGTCCTCTGTATGGACTCTAGGACCTTTGCAGGGGTGGGGGTGGGGTGCGGGGGGGACACTCCACATCTTGGTCCTAGGCTGAGTAGATGGTGGGCAGTGAGGGTTTAAAGAGGTTTCTATGCCCAGAGACACTGGAAGTTTCCAGTAAATTTGCCTTTGTTCTTTGGCCAGGTCTGGGGCTGTAGGTGGGCTGCTGCCTGTTGGTGTTGGCAAGTCTGAGGAGGTGGTTCTGGAGGGAGTGTCTGAGATGCTGGGGGTGAGGAGACAAGAGCCTCAGCAGACACAAAGTAGGCCATGCTTGTGTCTGATGACGTTGGGGCTCTCTCTTTTCCTCTCTCGCTTCCAGCCATACCTGGCTACCCTGACTGGAGAAGACCCAGGCGTGGGCTAAAGGGGACTTGAGGCTCAGGCGCACTAGGACAGGGGGCAGAGCTGGACCCTCACTCGGGGTCTGGCCAAGCCACTGAGATGCCAGCATGGTGCCTGGAGCTGAACTTGAGGCTGGGTGTGGCCCTCCTGCAAAGGCTGCCCTGGAGTGGGCTGGCACTCTGGGTTCAGGCCAGCACCCATCTTTCTTCCCCTGCTTTCACCAGAAGGAGCATGTGTGAGCCACATGTGGGTGGGCAGGGCTCCTGCTTACCCCTTCCTCGAGGGGGCCTGAGCTTGAGCTGTGTGGCCACCAGCGTCTTCCTGACCTGGGCAGGGATGATAACTGAGAGCTTCAGCCAGTCCCCAGGGCACCCCATGCTTCAAGAAAAGGCTCAGAAACCTACCACTTCCCCCTTTACCAGAGCAGCCAGAGCTCCAGGCGCGCTCACATGCATGCATGAGAGGGGAACATGTGGAATGGGTCGTGTCTATGTGTTTGCAGAGCCAGCAGCCACCCCCACCCAGCCATCACCTCCCCAAGCCCAAGGGGGATGCCACCCTGAAGATGCGGGCTTCCGTTCGTGTAACCCGCTATCTCGAGTCCTGGGGGGCAGCGCGGCCCTTTGCACACCTCAACCACCGGGAGAGTGTGAGCAGCAGTGAGACCCCCATTCCCAATGGACGGAGGCCAAAGGTAGGCTCCCCTCCCGTCTGGGTCAGGACCTCTCTGAGAAGGGACAGGGAGCAAAAGGCTTTGCCCCGCCCTTCTCCTCTAGCTGCATTGTGGGTAGTCTCTGCGAAACCCCGCTTCTGGAATATTTGGAGAATGCTCCAGTGGGGTCTGGAATGTCCTAGAATCTCCTGGTCCTTTTCCAGTCTGAGGAAAGAAAGCCAGGTCCATGGTGAATGGGGGTCAGTGTGCAGGGGATGGTCATTTTCTCCTTCTCACCCTTGCAGGCCACGTCTCTGCGCCGCCACCGTGCCCTTGACAGGTAGGTGCCCTGCCCGCCCAGCACACTGCTCACTGGTGGTACTGTGCCAGTCCCCTCCTGCAGGCGGGCGCTCTGACCAGTCTCTGTCTAGGGCAGCCCCTCCTGGCCCAGCCCAAGCCTCCATGGGTTTGCCAGGGCTCAGGTTTGTCTTCTCTGGGTGCAGGACTCCCAGGTCCCAGGCTCTTTGAATGCCTGGTTTGGGATGCCTGCTGCATGCTACCCTAGGGCTGGGGTGGCGGCTTGCTGTGTGTCGGTGCTGAGGAAAGGTGTCCCTCTGACTTCTGTGCTGGTCCTGCCCCTAGCTGAGGTGGCCTTGGTCTGGGGGTTAGGGATGTGTCCTCTGCTTCTTGCTGGGCTGCTGGCCCTTCACTTAAGCCCACCCCCTTTCATGAACTCAGGGACCCCACCTGATACTAGTAATCCCACTGGTAGATCCAACATCCATAGCCTAGCCTCAGCCAAGTAGGTTCCCAGGGTGATGTAGTTGGGGGCTCTAATTCCAGGAGTGCATCCCCCAAGGGGCGCCTGGATGATGACTGTGATGACGAGATGCTGTCAGCCATTGAGGGGCTCAGCTCCACCAGGTGAGACCTGTGATCTCTACCCACCTCTTCCCCCTCACAGCAGGGCTGGTCCCCTCCTGCTGGATACTGAGCCCTGGCTGTGGTCTGTAGCTCTCCCTTCCCCTGGGGCTGCTTCCAAGAGTGTGGCCCTCTCCTGCTCTGTGGGCACACGGTGCTGCTGTTTTCCCCAGGCCCTGCTGCTCCAAGTCTGATGACTTCCACACCTTTGGTCCCATCTTCCTGGAGAAGGGCTTCGAGCGTGAGGTGAGGTTGGGGCGGCTACCGCAGAGGGACAGGTTTGGGCCTGGTGGGCGGGGCATGAACTGCTGGGTCCCGCAGATCTCACAGGGTGGGGAGGCCCGTGGGGCTCTCTGAACTGGCTGTTGGGGTGGACAGGGTTCTGTGCAGTGGCTCTTTCTGTTGTCCTCACCCCTTTCTTTACCTGACACGTCCCTAAAGATTTGTCCCTGAGGTTTGGGGTGAGTGAGTGCTGCAGACTTCCAGGAGGAAGATACCCCAAATCCAGGCTCCTGGTTGCATAACTGTGGGACCTCCTGCCTGGCTGCTTTGACACACTTTCTGTGCCCTGATGACTGTATAGGTCTAGAGCAATCCATGGCTCCCTGCAAGTCTTGGGTCCGTATCAGGATCGAATCTACCTTTCCCCCAAGCAACCAGGCAGGTCCAGTTTAGATAGCAGCCCACAGGTGCTGAAGCTGGTTTTCCTTAGCTTTAGGCTGTGGCCATCTGAGGAGGGTACTGGCCTTCATGGCCTGGTGTCCAGTATTGAGGGGAGGAACCTTCTCCCTGGGGATCTCCGAGCAGTTACTTGGAAGAGAGGAAGGGGTTTCCCTTGGCTGTGGGCCACATGGCCTGAGTCTTGGATGCTCCTCTACTATCGGGGCATGATGATGTGGTAACAAAGTGGGGCCATGTGGAGGGGCAGCCCCAAGGATGGCCTTTGTCCTGGCTACCTGTTTGTCCAGGGCCCCAGGCCCAGATAATACTCCTTGTAAGGGGTGAGGTCATGCCTACTGACAGCCCCAGGAGCTCAAGCTTGGTTCCCGTCATGGGGCCTGAGAAGTGAGAACAGGAACACTGCTGGGCGCTGAGCGTTGCCCATGCAGAGAGGAACTGTATGATGCTGGCAGGTGAGTGACTGCGTGTAGCACTATCTCACACTCCAGGACTGGTGCCAGGCATTTTATTTTAGGATTATGAACTTGGGGTGGGCACTAAAGGGACCTTGCTGGTAGCTGTCTCTCACGGTCATGTTCCCCCACCCAGTACCGCCTGGTGCCCATCCCCCGGGCTCGCTATGACTTCGCCTGCGCCAGCCTTGTCTTCGTCTGCATCCTGCTTGTCCACCTTCTAGTGATGCCCAGGTCAGCCTGTGGGGGGAGGATGAGGGGAGGATGAGCAAGCCCACTGGGGTCCAGCCGGAGGGAAGGTGACCTTGGCAGGACCCAGCAGAAACTGGCAAGGTGCTTCATGGCTAGCTGGAAGGGACCAGTGACTTCAGCTCTGGATGCCCCACTACTGGAGCAGGGGTTACAGCCCCAGAGCTAGAGTTGCTGGCCCCTCGTGCCTGGGTGCGAAACTGTCCCAGGTTCCCCTGTCTGCTGCCCCGTCCGTTATCTGTGTGGTCTTAGCCTCTGGAAACAGTGGACGCTGTCACTTCTTCCTTTCACATGGGGACAGTGAGACTCGCAGGGACAGTGGCGCCCAGCCTGGACCCAAGAGCCTTGCAATCCCTACTTCAGGCTCTGGGGTCCTGCTGCTGTGGACAGGGACAAGGGGCCAGAAGGAACAGATAGCTTCCAGAAGGCAGTTAAAGCAAAGCCTGGCTGTGCCGGCACTGTGGCTCGGGTGTGCTTAATAGACTACATAACGCTGGTGAGATGGCTCAGCAGCTCAAGGTGCCTGCCAACAAGCCTGAGGGCTCAGGTTCGATCCCTGCCACCCACACGGTTAAAGGAGAGAACTGACTCCAGGCTTATTCTCTAACCTCCATATGCATGTTATGGCATGTAGGTGCCTACATTTTCTCTCCTCTCTCTCTCTCTCTCTCTCTCTCTCTCTCTCTCTCTCTCCTACATT